>ONZK01000651.1:11560-22153 GCA_900322385.1 Pharnaceum exiguum
GCTATATAAGCTTAGAATGTAAGCTACAATTCTCATTCAATAACAAACATAAGTTTCTCTACATTCCTCTCTCTCTCTCTATCTCTTAATTCTCTCTAATTCCTTCATCTAATTCAGCAATAGGACTTGAACTTCAGCTGCTTCTCTTCACCAAAGTAGCTTGGTCTTGTTCAGGTTTATTCTCGGATTTGATATCCCTGAATTCACCATCACAGGGGCTAAATAGAAAAAACTAGAGAATACAAATTCTTTGTCTAGTGACACCTACAGCATCTGCAATAAGTATATGCATCACAACATGCGGTGGATCATGATACATTGATGAATGAATTTGATATAATTTAATCAAATCCCAGTGCACTCAACAATAAAGCGATAGCCAGACTAAAAGAAACTTGTTTGATGCTTGACAGAAATTCTTGAGATTTGGATACCAGTCAATCACTTCGATCATCATCATTGTCCTCCGCCACTGCACTGTTCTATTTCCATTCTACCCATTTAAATTGCTTGCAAGTTGCAACCCTTTGTTAATCGATGTATCATTATGGTTTACACAGTTATGACAAATAAACACAGTTTTCTCCTCTCTTTTTTTTCTTATAGGGGTAACTTATGTAATTTTTGCTAGAAATTTCACTACATTGAGAAATGGGCACACTACGTTGAGCAACTCCCATTCTCTATTAGCAAACCTAATAGCCACATTCAAATCATTAATAACAGATACATCAAATGGAATCCTCCAGCACGAAAACAACATTAATCATCTTTGACAGCTCATATAATAACGGCGATGCGGCAGTAGGATTGAGACTGAGATGAGCGCGGGATTTAATAACAGCGCGGGTGCTTAAAAAATTGGTAGATCAATATTATGCTAATTGAAACATTTCGCAATTCTATATCCACTCGGTCTATCCTCGACCTTTCCAATTCATATAAACAGCGGGATATATTTCTCAATTGCATGTAAAAGTATCGCCCTTAGCTACATGCCTACATCTCTATCAATTTATGAAATAACGTACACATGCTTCATTCCCATTGCAGAAAACATCGAGTAACAAATATGTAAAGCTAATACGATCATTGATAGTATTCACGAAACAAATTCCAGTTGAAATGATAAACTCTTGTTAGGTACAACGATATGGTAGACACCATTTGACAAATTCACACCAGTTGGTCCAGCGTTACTTGCGAGTGGTAACGTTGCCATTTCCGTCAATGATGCAGCATTGGATATCATGAAGATGAAGACTTACATCATGCTACAACACTGGTTGTTCTTTTTCGCTTGTTTGTAGAACATCTGATCAAATAAAAAGATGAACAGTCATAAAGCAACCATACCAAGTACTTGAAATTAGTACATGCAAAGAAACATGGTCAATGAAATTGTCTTTGCTTGATGTTGTCAACATATGCAAGAAATTAAAACATCATCCATCTTCCTATGTACTAAATCTTATAATCTTGTCCTAACATCAATCTGCATATCAGTATATTCATAAAAATTACTAAACTTCAGATTTATAAGGTCCAGTTTTAAGTTTTGTGAGTAGTGAACTAGTGATTGGAAAATAAAATTGGCACATGCAAAGTCGAACAAAAATGAATGCACGGTGATGTAATCCAAGTTTTGTAATTATCTCACGGAAAGTTACATGTTTTAATATTTTATACGTGTTCTGTAACTTCTATTAACGGTAAAGCAACTAGCAAGTAGTTTTGATGGATTTAACACTCTTTCAGAACTATCCAAGCAGCGATGATAAGAAACTTGACGTTCTGTGAATCAATTCCTCGCAGAACTCGAAGCATACAAGTTTTTTTTTTGTAAAGCATCATCTATATATAAACAATTGAACATGACATGATAATCGGACATGTTTGTTAGTTTAAATACGACATTATACATGCCACAGTCTACGCATTCCAGAATACCAACTAAACAATACACATATGGAGAATATTATATCCAGAAGCTGATAACCTATATTACGTAGGAGTTTTTTTTCTCCAACATACAGAGCAGTAACTCTAATACAGGCATTTAATAAATAAACACAGTAGATACCTGTGATGCTGCGCTAAGATCGGAACTCTTCTCTACCAAGCTGTCCAGCTTTTCACCTCTTGCAAGCACGCTATCGATAGTCTTATGCTGAAACAAAAAAAAAAAAAAACAGAGAAAGCATAATCAAAACCATATGTTCGGTCAGATGCCACAAACATTTCTTTTTTTAAATGAAAATCAACAATCTCTAGGAGAGCTAGTAGTCACCAAGTCAGACAGATTCTGTAAAGCTTTTCTATTTGTGTGTGTAACTCCACAGAAGTATCTCATAAAAAAAAAACTCCACAGAAGTAGTAGCTATATACCTCTTTGTAAAAATACTGATGATCATAGTACAAAATCATAATGAGTGAGTTTGGAATAAATCACAAAATTTGCAGTTCATTTTTCATCAGATACTTTATTTTCCATTAGACCAGTAACTCTTGATCCTTCTACAAGCCATCTTAGTCAAAACATCAAAATGTCTTTCTTTTTTCATTTTTGGTTTGCTGGTACTCGTAATTTCAGTGAATGAAACTGTTGGGCTGAAAAATCATGGTGCACTTTTTGTTCAAACAGTGGTCATTTTGGTTCTTGAATGATTGCTTTAGGAAGGGGAAATAGTGTGATTAGCCCTTGATGAAGATGTCTGGACGTGTGAGTAAATGTTACACAATAGTTAACCTACTGTATTGAATAACGAGGGGGAAATAATGCAAGGTGCTACCGGTGATGCTGCAACACAGTTCTATGATATCAGAATGGCTTCTGAACTACCAGATTCTGTAAAGTTGACACCGGCACAATATGACCACCTACTCGTATTAACTATGGACAACTCTCAGAGTTATTCTTTACTCAAATCTTTACTCAAATCTGTGAATAGCTCACAGCAACAGGCCCCTCTACTACAGCAGACTTTGCAGGTGCTTTAACTTGCTCTACATTTTCAACTTAGCTCAGAATTATATTTCCCATACTTGGATCATACATATAGTAGGTATTGAGTATTGACCATAGGTGTCCTAATCTGTCATTTTTCACAGAATTTGGCCTGCTATCATGCCGTTCACTTAACTTTGCCAAATGGTTCAGTTTTAGTGGCAAAGGTAGGAACTATGTCCTGATCTACTGCTTCAATTTTCTAGTGTGATGTAACATAGGTAATAGTTTTTGTAAGTTCTACAATCACTCAGACAGTTCAAGTGTCAAGTTTACTTCTCTGAATCAACCTTCTGTGCAATCTCAGCTCATGAAGCCTCCTTCAATTCATCACTCTTCATCTGCTCGCAGCTCAATTTCTACTTCAGATTCAGCTAAGTTATGGCTTTTGTGATGCCTATTGGAGTATTGGGCAGCTTGTTCATCCACCCCCATACCAGTTAGTGTCTCATTGACTACACTATCCTATTTGGTTCCTGTCCAATCTCTTGGAAGTCCAAAATACAACATACTGTTGCGATTTTTCAGCTGAGGCAGAGTTCAGGTCCATACGTTGAATGATAGCTGAACTAGCATAGCTTACAAGGTTGTTCAGTAAGTTTGGTCAGTCAATAAAATTAGTCCCAGAAAAGTCACATAGCTTGTCAGCCATTCATATAGACAAGAGTCCAGTTCAACATGAAATAATGAAGCATATTGAACTAGATTGTCCCTTTGTACGAGAGAAGATGCAGTCGTGCTTGATTTTCTTTTTTAATGTACCTACACTTTCGCAGCTGGCCGATGTTAACACAAAGAGCTCGAGAGGTCTTCAACATCAATTTTTTATTGGCATGTTGGGGGATGTTCTCATTGTCACACCCTCCAAATTGAGGGGAGAAATTAGAGCATGATGCAGAGCATCAAAGTTACTAAGGAAAAGAAAATCATTTGCCATCGCAATTTCATAATTTCCATAGCAAGTTTGGCAGACGAACTCCTAACCTATTAAGACTAAATAAGTCCACCAAAAGAGACAAACCAGAGAAATTGTCCATGTAGGCAGATAACTACAATAATAGAGAGGACTAACCAAAATAAAAGAATTGCATATCTCGTGAATAGTTCAGAATGAAAACTATGGGGAGTAGGCTTATCCTACACTATTTGTCAGACCATCATTTACTCGGTTTATGGCTTAACCTTGCTTGATAATCATTAATGTTTATTGTTTTTGCTGTGTCCGATATTCGGGAAAATGTCTTATAAAGATATGAGGAATCTCTAAGACAAGATGTACAGATAACAATGCAAGGCAGGTATATGCGAACGCGTCGTCAGAAAAAAAGGGTGCATGTGTACACTTACGAGGATAATCTTGGTTTCATCTAGCTCTCTTTGAATTTTCAGCAGCTTATCAGCCTCAGTAGGGTCCTGCATTTTACACAAAGGAACATGTTATACAAACGTTTGATCGTAAGTTGCTTAGCCAATTCAATAGATCAAAGTGTACAAGTAGACGAACCTGGTACTTGTTGAGGGCGTTATCCAAGTAAGGCCAAGGATCGGTAGCGTCTGTTTGAACAGTTCTCCATGACTCACCAAACTTCTTTTGATACTCATCAAGCACCTGTAGAAAAGAAAATCTCATACTGTCATTTATAAAAATCAAGAACACAGAAACAAAACTCAGGCTACGAAATTATTTTTTTATGTTACCTGGTTAAGCACCGAAAATGCACTTCTAACAGGGTAATGATCATCCATAAATCCCAACGCACAAAGCCCATCTTTATTATATGCATGAACCTTGTATTCTGACCACCAAACAGTCAAAAGGGAAATTAAAAGTAAAACTTCAATGATCAGATCAGATACAATTAAAAGTTAAAACTAACTAACCTTCATGTTGCACAGAGACACGTTGACCAGGAGGGCAACGTTTAGCAACAGTACGAGAAACAAAGAGTATAAATTGACGTATGCTTGATCTCTGGAAATACCCAAATCTGTTCACATCGGAAGCGTTTGCCAATATCATTGGTTCCTCATCGTTTGGTGTGCTCCTTAACACTATTAATGCCGTGATCCTCATCTTTACGATGATCGATTGATTGATTGATTTGCAGGAGAACGGATCCAAGGAACAAAGGGAGAAATGAAAAAGAAAAAGGGTTGGAAGGGAATAATAACTGATGGTGGCAAAGAAGGGAAAAGAAAAGGGAATAACAACAGGAAAAGAAACGAAAGGAAAGGAACCTAAAAACAAAAACAAAAAAGAATGTAAATGTTTGAGTTTACAGTTATACTCGTACACTTTGTTTTTTTTTTTTTACTATTGTTTTTAGAAAGATAGAGGGATAAATTTGTCAATTCCTCTAATTTCCATCTCTTTCCTTCCAATTCCTTCCTTTAACATAACATAGTATCATTTAAATTTTATAAAAATTTGTGTTAACCTGTTTTATATATGAGACTTAATATTAATGAACTCCCGATTACTGTATAATAGCCCTGTTTGGCACTTAGCTGGAGCTGGATTAGATAGCTGGATTTGACTAGCTGAATATGTTAGCTGGGTTCACCAGCTGATGTGAACCGGTTGGAGGAGGGCAGCTTGTTGTTTGGCAGTTGATTGGGGTGATTAAGCTAGTAGAATCAGCTATTTACCAAACATATTTTTTGGAATTTGTCTGCTGTTTTTTTTTTGGTCAAACCACCTAATAAAGGCACAAGCTGTTCTAATAAACTTAGAACCAAACAGGGTTAATGACCCCCCGCCTATACAATAATGACCCATGTTATCCAGTCTCATATACGAAACGAGTTCATACAAATTTTTCTATTATTTTTCATACAAATTTTTCCTATCTAAAGGGTCATTTGTTGACTTAGGTTCTACTTTCGCTACTTACAAAATGATTAAATTTGGTTCTAAAAAAATTATAATGAAATTTGAATCTTTTATTTTTGTCAAAAATATTAATGAAACCCCAGTGGAGCTTTGGTGTCCCATAACCGTGTCCCATTCGGTGTGCCACTTCAATCCGGGTCGTTCGTGATTTGTTAAGGCATTTAAAAGAAATTACATTATTAAATCATGTACGATGGAGATAAAGTGGCACACAAGATGATACACCATTGTGGGACACCAAAGCTGCTCTGATGAAACCCCTAATTCAGTAATTGTCGCCTTAAAGCAATGGAATAGAAAAGTAAAGTTTGAAGTTTGGCTTCTTAACCAAATTATCTCGATCAAATTCAGTTGATAGAAAGTTAGAAACCGAGTTGGGGAATTGAAAAGCCATATATCTGCTAGTCAAGTGCTGGCTTGCTTGGTCAGACAGCCTGCTGGAAACCTGTCACAAGCTAAGTTGATTTGCCGCTACTGAATTACTGATAGGATCTGCCCATTTTGTCCTTATCAGTTGCTTGTTTCTTAAGCTCAAAACTTCAATTATCTACCCAAACAGACACCTGTACATCATAATCTTTAGAATTGTTTAATGCGAAATTTTAATAGATGCAAGGAAAGAGCCCCCACACTGTAACCGGAGGAGGAGAAAAGGAAACGAAAAAGTCGTCACGGATTCTTCATTGCATATATGTCTATTACAAGATACTGTGCATGAGAATTCTTCGTTTGATGAGCTACATAGGTATCAATCATCAAAGCATGAATATAAGACATTTGGAACCAATCTTCTACACATCCAAGACATAACATAAACAAGATCTGCAACCACAGATTCCGGCAGCTCAATAAAATCACTTCATACAGTCAATAGCAGATCTTCATATTCAAACCTACAGCTATCCTGTAACGTACAACAAGAAATTTCATCTCCACAAATTATGGAGAAAATGAAGCATGACCTGTAAAGATGTAGGACAACATAAGTTGTATATTTATCAGAATAGTGAAGAGAAATCAAAATCAGTAACAAAGGGAAGTAACATACCGAGCAATTACAAGTCCTACTAGTCTTAAGAATATCATGCTTGCCCGAAGAAATGTTCCAGAGACAGAGAACTGAGCACATTTGAAGGCATTCGTTCAGGTCTCGTTGGAGTAATGAGAAGCTCAAGTTTGATGAACCTCTGAGACATGTAAGATGGGATGTATGAGTAACAGAAAATATATTACTATAATCCAATGTGAGATAATATACATACCGCCAATTGAGAAATTATATCATGATTTGTGTCAATATGCCAATCTGGCTCCAATTGTCTAACAAATGATGTACGCCCGATCTCGGTACTGCAAAATAAAACCTGTAAAGGTGCAAAAAATAATCATCAAAGAAAATCCAGCAGACCTTGTAGATATGACTCAAAAAATTAACTTTAAAAGCAGAGATCACAGAGAGCCTTCATACAAAATCACCAAGTCACAAGAACCTACTTTTATCCACTTCAAACAGGTTACAACCCAATCCAAGTATTTGGGCTGTTTAAACTTCAAAGCAACCATTTCTCCCAGGGTCATGTAAAAGGATAACTTGGCTGCTAGTCCCTCAATAATTATTACCACACAAGACTTATCATGCTATCGTATTACACAGCACTATACAATAACTTCGCAAAACAGAGTTATATATACCAGCACTTCCGAAAACACATTTATATGGACAATCTAAGATCTAAACTACTTGTATGACTTTGATTCCAAAAGTATTACAGGTGGGAGAATCTCAGTGCAAGGGCTTGATTGAGGTTTCATTTCTGGCTGAACAGAGAGAGAAATGTTAAGATGCCCGCTACCCATCCTGCCGAGGTTGTCACCAATGCCTAAAGAGGTATCATAGTTAGCCCCTGTGATCATAATTCATAGCAGTCAATTGCAATAAAGCAAGCAGAATCACCCGTAAGTTGTTCTACATACTCCACATTTGAAAGCCACGACAACCGATCTCATACATTAAATGGCAGCAAATACCCAGTTTGTTTCTGGCTATCTTTGCTCTCCCACTTGGTCAAGCCATATTTTACACTATCAATCACTAAAACGATATCTGCCTGGATCCTTTTCACATCCATATCTCCTTAGATCTCAACAAAATTTTCCTTCATCTCTTTGTCCACGGGTAAGACACTCCATCGAGCATTACTCTTCATCCCAATGCGTATAAAAAATCTGCTACAGATCACCATAAGCAATGTCACCCTATCTGTTCTCACTTATTATCTTTCCTTCAAATTGCCATAGGATTCTATTCAGAAATAACAGTAAAGAGGAGAGGGGCTCCACGCCTTGCTCCTCACTCGATCAACTTGTATATTAGCTTGCACATTGAGGTTATATGTTTAAGCATAAGCTCACTTAATCAACCAGTCGTGGTTATAATGACACATTGTCAACAGCGTATAAATCTTGAAATGGGCATCCCTTTGCTTTCTCGGGAAAAGATGTTCACTTCTCACTTTTTTGTTCCCCAAAATAGCCCATCCAAAAAACAATAGAACAAGAAAAGTAAAGGCCAATCAGCCAAATTCTCGTCCATGTTCCTTGTGCTAGATGAACAAGGTTCTTTCAAAGATAACAAAGATACCATTCCAAATTTCCAATGAATTATAAAGGCCTCATTTACTTGCCCATTCTCTTCTCATCTTCGTAACATCTCCACCCTAAATTCAGCTTTTCAGAAAATACACCATCGAGACCAGAAGCAACATATAGAAAAATACCTCAGAAACCTATTATCTCCAAAACACTATTCAGATTCCCTTCAAACAAACAAAAAAAAACACTATTCAGATAAAGTGAATACCTCAGAAACCTTAAATAAGCAGCACTATACAACAAGGTCCCTCAATAGAACACCTGATAGTAATTTCCACAAATTCTGGCGGTGTAATATTCTTGCAAACCAACCCCATTGAAGAGAACAATTTGAAAGTTGTGAAGTTGTGAATTGTGAGGACTGCCTTCAGCGAAGATCTACAGGCTACAGCACATAAGAGCGTAACTCCAAATCTAGAAGGGAAGCTCAACTAACTTCAGTAAAAGGGAAACGAGAGAGAGCTTTTTGGTATGCTCTCCCAGTGTCGCATGATTCGTGGATTGTTATGATTTGTATAGCGAATTTGGGATCGAAATTCACTATCTCTGGTGAATCCGATTTGACAAGGCTACGAATTCGCTAGCCCTTGAGAATCTGATTCTCTTAGGGTATATGTAGATTCACCTTTTGGATTCTGTTTCCTCCTAGTTCTTATCATATATTATATTGATTTATTTTTCTAAATTTTGTATCAAGTACACACGTGAACCTCAGCATAAAAATGTTTATTATTCTCATTTTTCAGCATCCATGCCGTGAGAGAACTTTTACACCAATAATATAGTCTGCTATGTAATTCTAATCCTATACATTAATTTGCATTGCCTTTTCATTTTCTGCAAATACAAATCATTATGTTTGTCAAATTCAGATATACTTCTGCTATTATGAATGGACTCAATACGCACATCGAATCAGTTAACGAATCCTCGCAAACTAGTTCGCTAGTGAACTCCGAATTGGTTCAGAGTCTTCAGACGAATCAGTTCGAAATTTGGTGGTACCCCTGGCGAATCATGTGACCCTGTGCTCTCCACCTCATGATTTCGGTTCCCCCCTCCCTTTGACCCCTTCCCCCAAGGAAGGGAAATCTATTACAACGTTAGAACTAGCACTAGTGCAGATCCAAGGCACAACAGGTTACTCAACATATTTTATTTATATATATAACAACAAAATGAAAACTTTCAGATATGATACAGAGATAGAATTATTTAGCTACCTTATCTTTGATTAACCCTCCGGACGTGAAGACACCCGCCTCCTCCAGAGCTGTAAGAACTCTTTTCTGCACAATTAAACAGAACATGAGTGAACAATTATACAGCTCTCTAAACAGGTTACAGATATCATAGCACTGCCAAAGAGGTCGAGTTCAGAGACAGAAGCAATACAAGAAAATATTTTAAGCTGTCCCAGAACGGATTTCTGCAGGACAAAATGCTTAATTTTGACATATACTTCTTGTTATGAGTTTGGTTATATATATACTAGATCTACATAACAAGAACAACAAGGGAGGAAATAACTATTAAGTTGGAATCATTAGGCTTGCTGCACATACTTCACTATCATCATCAAGAACTCTTTCCATGAGGTAAAGGTCACAGAACTTGGTAATCTCCAATAACACTTCTAGCACTGAAGATCGAACTGTGGCAGATTTCTGTGAGTAAACGAAGGCAAATTTTAGAATGTGTAACTGCAATGTTAATTGGTGCACAAAAAAAAAGTAACGAAACTAATTGTGGCACCTGAAGCTCCTCTGGACTAGTTTCTTCTAGGATCACACCGACCAAGCGACAGGTCACCTACAGTGGAATGGAAGCTGATCTTAACAATAAGCAAGTAATTTGAAAAAAAACTTAGTAATAATTTTGAACTCCATATGTTACATGCAAGCGATTATGTGCACAACAATTCAAAAGCTTCTAAAGTAGTCGAACTTGAATATGTGTCACATATCAGTTATCACACAAAAGCACACACGGAAGAAAAAAAAACCACAGAGGACACATGGGGAGGGGGGGGGGGGGGGGG
>ONZK01000652.1:0-31572 GCA_900322385.1 Pharnaceum exiguum
CGACCCGACCGGAACCCGACCCGAAAAGTACAAACCGAAAATGACCGAACCCGAAAATAAACCGACCCGAAACGACCGAACCCGAAACCCGACCGACCGACCCGATTGACAGGTCTATATATAACCTATAGCATAATACCAAATTGCGGTTCAAAGTTTTTAATATGCTAATTAGGATAGCTAACTTTATTGACAATGTGCCAATATAGGTACCTCATCGATTTTCCGTCAGTTTTGAAGTTAAGTTGATGACGTGTCCGTATACTTCATGCCCATTTCAGTCATTTCTCTTAAGGGTTGAATTTTGTCGTAATTTTAAAGGAAAATGGTGGAATTTTTTCTTTTAATTTTAACTCCTAAATAACAGAATGAATTAAGAAATCAGAAAAGAATAAAAAAAACATTTTCACCAGCTCCCATCCTCCTTATCCGCACTCCAGCGCTCACCTTAACTATTGTCTTTCTCTTTCTCTTCTTATCCTCCCCATTTCCATTACCACTCAACAATGGGTCCCTACTTACACACCTAGGTATGGTCTTCCTGAGGCCATATTTCAGGTCCCTCTCGCCCACCCTTGCAGTCGGTAGTGTTCCTCCCAAACCATTACCTCTTCTAAACTTGGATACCAATCACTCCACAACCACCCTCACCACTTACTCTTCATCCTCACCGTGTTTGACCAAGAGTCATGTTACTCTACAATTCTCACCTTAAATAGCCATTACCCTCTCACCCTCTCTCTCTCACCCAAACCGCATCAAGTCTTCACCTCTTCCAACCTTTACCCAGATCAATCGAGTCACACCACCAACATCCGACACCCATGACAAAAAAGAATGCATAAACGCTAAAGGGTATATCATTTTTGTAATAAAAATCAGATTAACATAAAGGGAGACAAAGTGGGGATGAGACAGAGGGGAGGTGTACGTTCTTAGACAAAGTGGGGATGAGATAGAGGGGAAGTGTACGTTCTTGTTGATGATCGATGTTTCCAGCATTACTGGTAGTACCTCGACAATTTTGACATATTTGAAAATGTCATTGGATTGTTCCGGGCTACAAAGATTGAAATAGGGATTATCCTAATCAATTTTTGAAGTTGAATTGTGATTATTTTTGAATAATCGGCCGAATTAGGGATTATTCCCAAATTTTCTTCTTCGTATTAAGATTTTCATTCATTCAAATTCAACAATCAACACAGTTGGAGTTCTTCTTTTTTTTTGTTCACTTTATTTTTTTCAATTCGATACATTTTAATTCATTACATACGAATGGAACACACCCTTACGGCTTGTTCTTTTCAACTTATAAAGACTGAAATGAATTTAACTTAACTAAACTTAATTCTTTGCTTAATTGTTTTGACATATATTTCAATTATTAAAGACCATTGCAATAATATACAAAGAACAACAAATGGATATCGATGTCACAACTTTATACGATCGAAAGAATCAAAAGAAACATAACTAGATGTATTTAAACACTGGGTGTTTTTTTGTAAAGTACTACAACACAATATTATTAGTCACCTTATGCCATTAATCGGTACCTTTTTATTAGTTATAAATTCATTCGGTGTACATGTGTACCAAAGACTTGTTACTTTAATAAGTTGTAGAGATGGAATAGAGAACATGTCGCGCCCTAAGCTGACAAAAAACTTTAGTGACTTTCTTTTGTGGTTTGTAAAGAAATTTAGCCTAGGGAGCCTATCTCACGCGTTTGCGAATAAGATTGAATTTGAGAGCATGTCTCAAGTTTGCAAAGAAGATTGAGCAAAATTTGTGTGAATCCATTTTATTTATGAGACTAAGTAAGAAGAGGTCATTATTTTGTAATCGAGGAGTCATTGTTGTTTAAACGAGAAGTCATTACTGTGTAATTGAGAGGTAATTATTGTGTTGCTGAGGGGTCATTAATATTTCTATCCAAGGAGATTGGCTTACTTAGTAAAGGTTGCTTATGTTGTTCCAAAAGTCATTGGTACACGTGGCGTATGAATCCACCCTCTTATAGTTAAATTTAAAATATATCCACCAAAATGGAAAGAAGAAAAGTTGTGAGTTTTTACTTTTTAAGGAATTCACTCATAATCAGTGGTGGATCCTAAATTTTGCTTAGGGATACAAAATAACAAATGAATATGAATTCTAAACTCTTACTGGGCTCATCATAAACAAAAATTACAATGTAACTTTCAATGTGAGTTAGTTTAAAAATTTATTTTACAATTTTTGCAAAAAAAAAAATATGTACAACGAATATGTTGAAATGTGAAACTCTCTCACATTTACCATGCATGTTACTAAATTAATTATAGGAATAAATGTTAGTTCATGTTACTAGCAAAATGTAAGGTCACAATATGTGTACCGTAAGAAGAATCAAGTTTAGAATTGCAAACGTAGGAGATATTAAGTGTAGGAGTTTATGTTTCAATGTGCAAATACATGCACATCATGGGCTATAAATAGCCACCAAATGTAAGCTTAACATATCAATTCATTCATCCAATAAACAATCTATCTTCCGCAATATTTATCTTCTACCATTTTATACTAGCACTATAAGCACTAGGCTATTACAAAGTCAACATAATCATCATCGAGGTTTCATTTTTTTACTAATTACATTCTTATCACTACTTTAAATTAAGAATTGCTCTCGGCGTCTAATAAATTTCTTTACACTTTCTAGTTTGGGTGTTCATAAAGTTTTTTTAAATTACTATCTTTGGAAGTTTTTGTGTCACTTAATGTTTTCTTACTTTTTGAAATATTCTCAGCCACACAACTCTATTACCTAATCTATTTTTTTGCAAAAAGGAAATTGTCAAAATTTTATAGGACGTAGGGAGTAAAATTATATTAATGGACAATTCCGTAAGGCTTGTATAAAAAGAACCATATGGTTGTGTTTTGCTCGTCTATAATGTTATAGTTCATATTTTTCCAGTCTAGTTCAACTTTAGTTATAATTTTAAGTGCTTTCAGAATTTTTCAGTTCAATTTTAGTTATAATTTTAAGTGCATTCAGTTTATTTTCAGTTTTTTTCAATTCAGTTCAATTTTAGTTGAGGTCGTTAACGACGAACAAAACACACCCTGATGTCAAAACAATTAAACTTAAAGTTTTAGTTCAACATATTTCAATTTAGCTTGTTTTAGTTTTTTTTCTGCAGCGCGGTTCGGCTCAGTTAATAGAAGTTGAAAAGAATATGCCAATAAATGTTAGTTTTACTTTATTTTCTTTTCTTTTTAATCATTCATATCATTTTTAGTTCATGTCATTAACGACAAACAAAACACACCCTAGTGTCAAAACAACATTTCAACAAATTTCAATTCAGTTTAGTTTAATGAAAAAAATGTGTCATGAGAACACAATAATGACACCAAATCTACACAAAAAATGACCCGTTTGCTACACAAGTGAATTCAACTTACTTACTTGTTGAATTCACTATTTTTTTTGTTGAATTCACTAAAAAAATTGTGAATTCAACTTACTTACTTGTTGAATTCACTATATATTCTTGTTGAATTCACTATATATTCTTGTTGAATTCACTATTTTTTTTTTGTGAATTCAATTACTTGTTGAATTCCCTAAATTTTTGTTGAATTCACTAAAAAAATTTTGTTGAATTCACTATTTTTTTTTTTGAATTCACTATTTTTTTGTTGAATTCACTATATATTTTTTGTGAATTCAACTTACTTGCTTGTTGAATTCACTATATTTCTTGTTGAATTCACTAAAAAAATTGTGAATTCAACTTACTTGTTTGAACTTCACTATATTTTTTGTGAATCCAACTCATTCACTTGTTGAATTCATTATATTTTTTGTGAATTCAACCTACTCACTTGTTGAATCCACTATATCTTTTGTGAATTCACATCACTTACTTGTTGAATTCAATTCTTTTTTTTTTTTTTTGAGTGTGACTGACAACGATCCAATGTGTATCTTCGTTTCATACGAAATATAGGTCAAACTAAAACTGCAACATGCAAGCAAGTAGGTGCAGGGCATTCATTCAATTCTTAATACGAGTAATAGATAAATAAGAAGATGTTGATGTGGGACTCGTCCACAAAGGAACATTATGAGATTGAGTCATTTGCAAAAACAAAGGCAGCTCCCTTTCTCCTGACCTCCCATGTTCTGATAGCGATATTGACAAAAACGAAAGGAGCATCTAAAGAAATGCTCTGATCCCATCTATGCAGTTCATGTTACCATTCAATATGACCACTTCCCAACCAGGGCCTTTTAGTGGAAGCACAATTTGTCAGCTGCACCTGCATGGTGGTCTATGGTCCAGCACTTTCTCAAGATCTTCAGCATTTTCCCAAGTCTACAAAATTCACAAGTCTGATAAATTAAATTCACAAGTTTACATTCACAAAGTTTAACAATATATAAACTTCAATGCACCAAGAATGCAGCAAAACTGATGAAGCTAAGCAATAAAAGTGATGAATTCACAAGATTTTATAAAACAAAATTCATTTCCCATGGTTTACCAGAAATTAATCTCTAAACAAATAAATGCACTAGCTCATCCTGTCACTTCAGCAGATACCTGAAAAAAGAAAAATGAAATAAAAAAAATAAAAAGAGGCTCAGTTGGGGCATTTTCGTCGAATAGGTGGCGGGTAAATAAGCAACCAAAGATAGAATTTCCCTTATTTGATGGTAATGAACCTAGAATTTGGTTAAAGAAATGTGTTAGATACTACGGTTTGTGCAAAATTTTCAAGAGACAAAGGGTTGATTTGGCATCTTTGTACTTACCTGGGAAAGTAGCAATTTGGTAGGATGGTTATATGGTTGGTAAAGATTCTTTTTCTTGGGTTAAGTTCAGTAGAGATTTAAGTGTGAGATGTAAGTCAGATTTGAGTTCACAAGTTGTGGAAAAGTTCAATAAGTTGCAGCAAACTGGCAATCTGGAGATATATGTTGACCAGTTTGAAGCACTTAAGTCACAGTTGCTGCAACAGAAACCACATATGCCTTTTGATTATTTCTTAGAAAAGTTTCATTGGTGGTCTTAAGCCTACTTTGAAGTCTTTTGTATTAGCCTTTCATCCTGCATCACTTATGTCTGCAGTAGAGTATGCAAGATTGCAAAATGAAACTGTTTTGGCAATGCAACCATCTGTCAGAACTTTTTCTTACAATAAACCATCACAAAACAACCTAAACACAAATCCAGTTCCTTACAATAAACCCTTGTTACCAACACCACAAAATTTAGCTAATAAAAATTCAACTTCTTGGAAGTCAGGAGAAGGAAATTCAAGAAGGTTGTCAGTAGATGAGATGACAGAAAGAAAAAAGAAAGGCTTGTGTATGTATTGTGGTGAAACATATACACCTGGCCATCATTTGAAGCATAAAAAAATGGAGTTTAGGGTGATTGAGTGTGAAGATGAGCAAGAAGAGTTGGAAGAATGTGAAGAAGTTGCTGTGGAAACATATATTTCTTTCAATGCAATGGCAGGAGGAAAGCAATATCATACAATGCGAGTGACATGTTCTTGTGAAGGACAGTCTATGCATATTTTCTTGGATCCTGGAGCTACTCACAACTTTGTTGATGAGAGTGTAGTTAGAAGAAGGGGATATAAGGTGGAGTCTGTTGGGTTGTTAGCAGTAACTACAGCATCAGGCAAAGCATATGTGAGATCAATTTGCAGCAACTTCAATTGGAAGTTGCAGAATACTGTGTTTACTACAGATTGCTTTGTGTCCACTCTTGGTCCTGTATTATGGGATTTTGTTGTATCCAAAATGGAATTTACTTTGGAAGGAACAAAGCATGTTTTGAGAGGCAAGCAGAACCAGTCAGTTAAACAGATAAATGGTGATCAATTGAGCAAAGTCATGCAGGAGAATTGCACATTGGCTTTCATTCAAATTCATTCTGTCACTATTGGTCATCAAGAGGTACACATATCTCTCTGCTCAACTGAGTCGTTTCCTCAATCTATTCCTGCTGATATTTCTAACCTGATTGTGCTATATAGAGATATATTTGAGGAACCAAAACAACTACCACCAAATAGAACATGATTTAATCATCATATACCCATTAAACCTGGTTCTATTTCTGTCAATAAAAGAGCTTATAGATATCCTGCATTACAGAAGGATGTCATTGAAAAAATGGTGAATGAAATGCTTGATTCAGGCATTATACAGGATAGTTGTAGTCCATATGCCTCACCAGTTGTCTTAGTAGGAAAGAAAGATGGTAGTTGGTTTTTTTGTGTTGATTACAGGGAGCTCAACAATCAGACTGTGAAAGATAAATTCCCTATTCCATTGCTTGATGATATACTTGATGAATTGGGAGCAGCTACTGTGTTTAGCAACCTTGATTTAAGAGCTGGTTATCATCAAATTCGAAAGAATGATGCTGATATTCACAAAACTGCATTCAAAACTCATCATGGTCATTTTGAGTTTGTGGTCATGCCATTTGGCCTAACTAATGCTCCTGCAACTTTTCAAGGCCTCATGAACCATGTATTCAAGGCACTATTGAGGAAATGTGTGTTAGTGTTCTTTGATGATATTTTTGTGTACAGTCCATCATTGGAAAGTCATGCAGCTCACTTGAAGCAAGTGTTTGATTTACTGAGGCAACATACCTTGTATGTGAAGGAGAGCAAGTGTTCATTTGCTGTGAGAAGAGTGGAATATTTGGGTCATTTTATTTCTGCAGAAGGAGTTTCCACTGATCCAACAAAGATAACTGCAGTTCAGAATTGGCCAGTGCCAAATTCTCTTAAAAAACTAAGAGGATTTTGGGTATTTCTGGTTATTACAGAAGATTTATACAAGGCTATGGTACAATAGCTAGACCATTGACTGATCTGTTGAAGAAAGATAGCTTTTGTTGGAATGATTTAGCTCAAAAATTATTTGAAGAATTGAAACAAGCTCTCTGCACAGCTCCTGTTTTGGCACTACCTGATTTCAACCAGGAATTTGTAGTGGAAACTGTGCTTCAGGATATGGTATTGGAGCTGTGTTAATGCAAGACAGACATCCCTTAGCTTATATCAGCAAGGCATTGGGAGAAAGTGGTAGAAATAAGTCTGTTTATGAAAGGGAAATGATGGCAGTCTTGTTTGCAGTCAAGAAGTGGAGCTCATATTTGAGAGACATACATTTCATCATCAGAACTGATCAAAAGAGCATCAAATATATTTTAGAGCAGCTTATTTCTACTCCAGCTTAGCAAATTTTATTGGCTAAACTCATGGGATATGACTTTGAAATCCAGTACAAAAAAGGTCAAGAGAACATTGCAGCTGATGCTCTTTCAAGAGTGCAATTTGCAGAGCTGATTTATATGGTTATTAATGTGATTAATGATGATTTGTATGAGAAGATTTCTCTGTTGTTGAAGAATGATCCTGTATTAGTACAGATCATTGATGATTTGAAGTAAAAGACTGCCACACATATTCATTTTACATGGATACATGATCAGCTTAGAAGAAAAGGAAAGTTAGCCATTGGAGATAGTGTGGAACTTAAGAGAGAAATTTTGACTTGGATGCATAGTTCACCAATGGGAGGACATTCTGGTAGACATGCTACATTGCAGAGAGTCAAATCATTGTTTTATTGGAAGGGAATATAGAAAGAAGTGCAGCAATTTATTCGAGCTTGTGATGTTTGTCAGAAATGCAAGTATGATAATGCTGCTAGTCCTGGTTTACTACAACCATTACCTATTCCAGAGCGTGTGTGGTCATCCATTTCTATGGATTTCATTGAAGGACTACCTGATTCAAAGGGCAAGCAAGTTATTTTTGTAGTGGTAGATCGATTGACAAAATTTGCACACTATAGCTTTAAAACATCCATATACTGCAGCAACAGTAGCACACATGTATTCAGAGAATGTGTTCAAGTTACATGGGTTGCCTGATAATATTGTGAGTGATCGAGACACTGTGTTTCTCAGTAATTTTTGGACTGAGTTATTCACTATTCAAGGTGTTGATTTGTTGAAGTCAACTGCATACCATCCTCAGACAGATGGCCAAACACAAGTGGTTAATCGTTGCCTGGAGACATACTTGAGATGTTTTTTTCCAGAGAAACAACATACATGGAGTGAATGGCTTGCATAAGCTGAATGGTGGTACAACACTTCTTTTCATACTGCAGCTAACTGTACACCATATGAACTGTTGTATGGCCAACCACCACCATCACACTGCCTTATTTACCGGGAGAAACTGATAATATGCTGGCAGATAGGAGTTTGCAGAAAAGAGAAGAAGCAATACGGTTGCTTAAGTTTCATTTACTGAGAGCACAGAACAGAATGGTGCAACAGGCAAATAAACATTGAAGTGATCGAGTTTTTGCAGTTGGAGACATGGTCTATTTGAAGCTTCAACAATATAGACAAACATCAGTGGCTCAAGCTGGCACAACTAAGTTGAATCCTAAAGCCTATGGTCCTTTTCAAGTGCTTGACAGAATTGGAGAAGTGGCATATCGACTTGAGTTACCAGCAACAGCAAAAATCCATCCTGTTTTTCATGTATCTCAGCTCAAGAAGTGTGTGGGAGATCAGTATGGTATCCAACCATTACCTGCATTCCTGTTACAAGGTCCTACTATCAAGGAGCCAGAAACTATTCTGCAAAGAGGACTTGTGAAGAGAGGCAACGATGCAGCTGCGCATTTGTTAATCAAGTGGAAGGATTGTCCATTAGAAGATGCTACTTGGATGTTTTATGATGATTTTATCAAGACTTATCCATCATTTGACCTTTGAGGTCAAAGGTCTTCAAGAGAGGGAGTATTGATACAGAATAATAGTTGTTATAGAATAAAAATTAGAAACTTAGAAGTTATTTAGAAGAAAGCATTTTGGCGGGAAAATTCTGTTACAAGTTGTTACCAAGTACAGAAATTGCTAGCTGGAAATGAGTTGTTGTACAGCTATATAAGCTGAATTGTGAGTTGTAATTCATCATTCAATAACAATCACAATTTCTCTACATTCCACTCTCTCTCTATCTCTCAATTCTCTTTACTATTTCTGTAAACTAGAACAATAAACTTCAGCTTCTGTTCTTCATCTCAGTGGCTTGGTATTGTTCAGGTAATTCTCGGATTAGCATCCCTGAATTCACCATCAAGCAGCTCTTGGAACGAGAATCACCATCACTGTCGTCAGACTTGTTAGTCTTGAGCCTCTGAGCGTTGGTGGTGCAGAGACAGCGTGAGCGTGAGGTTAAAGCTGGTGCCACTGGGGAGGTTCCAAGAGGAAGTACTGGGAGGAGAGCAAGGCGCCTGAGGGCCATTGCTTGTATTGGTGTTTGTGGGAAGGTGCAGAATTTATGAGGCAAGGAATACTGAACGCAATGTTATCGTTCAACGCCCTTTACATAGAGTGTGTACATGCATTAGCTTGCTTTTTAAGCTAGACTTGATCTCATACTAGGATATCCCGTAAATAAAGTAATCAACCCAGTTTAGAATTCAAAATAGAGACTAATTAGGGATTTTATTTATGCCAGACTGTAACTGAATCCATCCATATTCTATGAATGCACATCTAGTATCGAGGAGTTTGAATCGTTTGATATATGTCATATGAATGAATAAATGAGAACTCTTTTCGATTTCAAAAAAAAAAACTGTAACTGAATCCATCTAAATGGGATAGAAAAGTTTTTTTTTTTTAGAGGAAGATAAGATTTTAATTGATTCCTATCTTACACTGACTATTGAGTGAGTACGTTTTTTAAGAGTGAAAAAGAAAAACAGAAAAACACAGCAATGAATGCACCCCTAACGTTCAACCCCCCTCTAAACTAAAAAAACAAAGATACGCAAGAGTATGATCACCATTTTGGATTGAAACTCATCCCCTTGATTAGGATATTACTACCTGGATACTTAATTTGAAAGATTCTGGATCGATTAGATCGAATGAGTTTTTGAAATGTTTGTATTTAGTTTGGAGTATTTGGAAGGGTCGTAATGACCATATTTTTCGGAATGAGAATTTTATTAGTAAACGCATTTTTTTTAGAGCAAAAAGGGCTTATACTGAATGGACACATAGATCTACATTAGATTCTTGCTTTTATGAGAGTAATGATACTACTAATGGAGTTTCTGTGTCTTTTTGCAGGTATGTCCGTTGGTACCCGCCGGAGGGGAACTTTGTCAAACTAAATTTTTATGGTTCATTAGTTGAGAATAATGCGAGCTGTGGTTATGTTGCTCGTGATTGTGCGGGGAAGATGGTGGCAGGAGGAGAAAAACGCCTAGGTGACACCACGATCCTGATTGCGGAAGCCAGTGGAATGCGTGATGGAGTTCAATGGGCTGTGGAACATGGTGTCAAGTGTTTGCATATTGAAGGAGATAACTTTATGGTAATCAAAGCTCTGAGGAATGAAATCAAGATACCATGGCAAATTAAAAGATTAATTGAGGATGTTTGATTTTTTCTACGTCAAGTGGATGAGTGGCGTGTGGAGTATGGAGGGAAGAAAATCGGGCGGCGGACTGGATGGCAGCATACGGAAAACGTTATGGATCCGTTGTTTGAGATACTTCGTGGTCTTGTGATCTAGACTGTATCGTACTTGACGATAGATTAGGAGTGCACCTCGAGAGGAGGACCTCCTAATACCCTTTATTCCTTACCTTTTTTAAAAAAAAAAAAGCATTTAAGGTCTGTTGATGATAATGGGCAGTTTGTGACTTCCACTGATGATAAAAGTTTGGTATAGGAAGTTCCGGATACCGGTGGTTATAAATTACATTAGTGAGCCTCATATGCATTCTATGCCGTCTATTGTTGCTGGATATGCTTGTCAAGCTACTTTCTAGTGCTAGGAGAAATTTCAGCTAAATAAGAAGAAGCGGTTTGCTATGCTTACATTGTCAAGTTAATTTCCCGCCTGATGGGAGGTTTGTTATGTTGGGGATGGTGAAGGGAAGATGGGTTGGGAGATGAATGATGCAATCTACATAGCTTAATCTGACTGAATGTGCCATGTCAGCAAAGGCAGTGTTTTTTTACACATAACTACATAAGTAAGGCCTCGTCGGAAAGTTGGTCTCCGATTAAGTGACGCGAATGGGGATTATTCCCATTAATATGTCAAGTTCGGATTATTTTAGAATATGACCTCAAAAAGGATTATTGCCAGTAATTTTGCAAGAAAATACGGAGTATCAAAAATTTAAATTGAGGTTACGTTTTTGCCTACAATAATCCCTACTTTGGGTCATTATTCGGGAATAATCTCTATTTCGGAAACATAAAAAATTGTTGTGAACCCCTTTTATATATGAGAATGGATAATAATGACCCATCGACTAAAGAATAATGAACCCTCGACTATACAATAATGACCCCTGGCCAACACTACAATGACACCTCTTAACCAGTCTCATGAATGAAACGGGTTTACCCAAATTTTTCTACTTCGGAAATTTCCCTGGATTATCCCTAATTGGACCCTTGTATCCCGTAGGAGTCCCATGACTAACGGTGTCAAAATTCCGTTAGTGACGTTGAAAATCTCCAATTATAATATTATATTCTATACTTATTTGTTGAGCTAAAAAAAGAACAAGACTTTTAGGCACCCATCCACTTATTTTTTATTTCGCTTTCAAAACATCACATTGTTGTTGCCAGTTTTCAGCGCTACCATGAATTCCTTACTATCTACACAATTTAAAATTCAAAATAAATTGTTTTTCTTCTTATTCTTTTGGGAGTTAATTGTAATATTTGAAAATATTTTAAATGTGCTATACCTTTTTTTAATAACTTGGTATATACATGAGAAATCTCATTTTATTTTTTTTAAGGAAAATAATTAGTGATATTATAATTATTATCGATAATTTTTGTGTTCAAAAAGTACTGAATGCTATTTATATTAGTTGCCAAAATATAATTTTTTTGTGTACTTTTGTAATAAAATAAGATTTCACTATTTATACTAGTTGTCAAAAGTATTAAATATAAAGTGTAACGCCTTTTTGTGATAAAAAATTACTATAAAATTCACATATATTTTAACAATAGATTTTGATTTTTTTTTTATTACCAATAATACGGGATTTATGTGAATGCGAAAAGTATAAGGAAATACTTGGAAAATATAATAAGGGAGTGAGTGGATGGGTGCTTGAGAAAAGCAATTTGTTTAAGATCAATAAATAAGTGTATATTATAATGTGTAATGAAAACTTTTTAACAGCACAAACGAAAAAAAATTAACACCGTTAATCCATGGGTTGCTGGGGGATATAAGGGTAGAAGTGGGGATTTTTCGGCCGTTTCATATATGAGACTTGATATTAATGATCCCTCGCCTACACAATAATGATACCTCGTCTATGCAATAATGACCCATCGACTACATAACAATGCCCCTCTCACCCAATCTGATAAGCATGAAACGGGTTCACATAAATTTTTTGCATTGATCATGAATTCATGACCAAATAAAATTGAAAAATTCTGTCCCCTCAAAAAAAAAAATGAAAAATTTGTGAGAGTCCACTTCTCACTATCACGCAGATACTTGACAAGAGCTTGACTAACCTCAAAGCAACTAATTCAGCTTAAAGCCACTCTCTTAAGTCCAAATAGGCCAACCCTTCACTCACAAGTGCTCTCAAAAAAATTACCCCCAAACAGCCCATTGAAGTTTTAATGAAAGCAAACAAATAAAACGAAGAGGCAAAAACCTCGTAAGGAAGAAATGGGGGCAATTTACATCGTATACCCGGGTGTACCTAACACCGTACACCTAACTTTGTATTTAGGTTAGTAAATATTGGGTGTTTATTTAAAAATTAGCCTACAGGGTGTACCTAACTCCGTACACCCGGGTGTACCATGTACGAATTCAGAAATGGGGAGAAAGGCAAATAAAAAAAAGAGTTTTGAAGAGTAATTCAAAATAAAATAAAATAGGAAAGTAAAGGTAAAATTGCTGGGAATAATCCCTACTTGGGCTGTTTATCCCAAAATAATCCTAACTTCAAAAATTCCTGAGAATAATCCTTACTTGGTCCCTTTAGCCCAGAATGATTCCATGATATTTTAAAATATGTCAAAATGTAAAATAAAAACTTTGGCTATGCATATATTCATTAGAATTAATGTATTTCATAGTCAAAATTAAAATTAATGGCTTAAGTAAGGTTTAATTTATCAAAAAACCTTTTGTAAAAACTTAATTAAATCGTTTTGGGCTACAAAGATACAAGTAATTTTTGAAGTTGAGATTATTTTGGAATATGGAATAATCGGCCCAAGTAGATTATTCCCAACAATTCGCCAAAAATAGAGGGATAGGCAAAAGAAAGTATATTATCGCATGAACTGAATTCCTAGTCAAATCTTTGCTGCAAAAGGCTTAATTGATACCCAGTATCGACCGATACATTTTTTAAAAATAACAATCTTACTATAAATTAGCCCCTTTAATACGCGTGCGGATCCTCTCCGGTCTTTTATCTCTCTCTATTCGGCGATTCAACACATGTGGTAGCAGAACACAAATTAAACTAGGCACGCATATCACAAAGAACGTAGGAGAGGAGAGTGAAGTCGTGATGATGGACAAAACTGCAGTCAATGACCTAAGCCCCGGATCCCAGAAAGACACCGAGAATTCCCCAAAGAATGTTGAAAACCCACCGCCGATAGCAGTGTAATATTTCTGTCTCACTCTCCCTTACCTTTTTTGTTTGTTTGTTTGTTTGTTTGCTGTCTGTGCTCATCCCGAAGTTAGGGCTGGCTAAGCTAGGCTAAATTAAAGTTGTGGTTAGCTCTAAAACCCCATTATTATTCATTTATTTCTCTCGATCATTATATTTTCTTTTGCAGATGTACGAGTAGTCAGGAACGGGATGCCTCCCATGGACGAAGCCTCTGCAACCTCCTGGGCGTGGATCCTGATGAATTCCGAGCATCTGTGGCCGACTTTCTCAAGGACATTGAAATTACTGCGCCTCGTGTTAAAGCTACCGAGAAAGAATTCTATGACCAATGCTTCGAGTGTGCCACTTTGGGACTCAATTTCCTAAACAGCAGATCTAAGGTACGTACTTTTACTGTTCTTCTTTTTTAAATTCCTTATTATTCAATCGTACATTGTCGCATACTAAGAGGGTTTCATTCTGCTACATGGGTAACGTATTAGGGTGTTAAATATGAGCTTGTGTCTGTCGGGAGAAGCACTGAAGTTGATGATTTAACATCGGATTTCAACATTTTTCATGCTAACTTTCTTGCTAAGCCTAAGGGCTCACAATCCATACCGGACCTCTATTTCATAGAGCTGGCGGATGAGGATGTTGTCGAGTGCTGCGTCCTGGAATATGATGCAGCTGATCTAAATGCTCACAGTAAGTTTCAGTTTCCCTGGGCCTGTACAACTTATTTTCCCTGTATGTATAGCTTGCTTGCTGGTATAAAAGAAATTGTGCAGGTTGATTAACACTCGGGTTCACAGATTTTGCAGGCGGTGTACCCAAATTCTTCTATCATCCTGCTGGAACAGACTGTTTTCAATGCCGTTTGCTGCTGAAACCGGTCAAGGAGGTTATTATTAAGTTAGCAAGACCCCTTGAATGCCCGTTGTAGACGGGAGGTGTTCAGGTGTACATTAACCTCTCCCCAATGTTGAACCCACTATCTACTATGTAGAGCTTTATTTGTAGTAGGGGTGATTATGTCATAGTATAATTTATCACTGAGAACGTGGTCGAGTAACCTTGACTAGTTGACTTGTTTAAGGGGCATAAAAATAAAAACAGTGGGCACGCACTTTTATCCAATAAGTACCGACGAATTTTGAGATCTGTCATTTTATCCAATAAGTAGTGACGAACTTTAAGATATGTCATCACAATTATTTTAGTTGATTAACAAAATATGTGTGACGCTAATTTCTAATATTTGTGATGATATACATTGTTAACTCTCATGATAGGTAAGAGAACATGTGATCACGTTCTCAAAAAAAGAAAGAAGAGAACATGTGATCACATATGTGAGAGGGAAGGTCGAGTCGGGTCGATATTTCGGGCAGTGGGTTTAGGCTAGGTATCCACCTTTTTTTTAAAAATTTTTTAAAAATAAGAATAAATGTCTAAAATTGTTTGCCCACTTTTTTATTCTTATGCCCTTCTTAAACACGTCAAGGTTAATACAAATTTTCTTTATCATTTGGCATACAATTAAGGGTCCTTGCAATATTTTTTGACGGGAAGGGTCCTTACAATTAACTAATTAAGGCTGCTTTCAAAAAAAAAAAATGTGTGCACTTGTTATATTTATGAGACAGGGTGATTAACGACAAAAGGTCCAGTGCATATCCATCTTTCAGCTTTATCTGATTATGAACTATTGAAAAATGGCTAAAAAAACTTTCGAGTACTTATATAATTTTTGGTGAAGATATTGAAAGTTAAAAACTTCAATATATCAATCGGTCAATCTTAGAAAAAACATCTTTGTTTTCTTATCCATGGGTAAGGTAGGGTAAATCTTGACCGCGAACACCCCCATTAAATCAGGATTAGTGATCCCTTATTGGTCCACAATGACACTGTCTTATATATGAAACGATTGCATATAAATATTATTTTTTTCTAGCTTCTATTAATTGAATTTCGTTCCGTGTTCACCTTTTTCGTGTGGTTTGATTTTGGGTTTCTTTTTGATCGTCCAACATGGTTTTGTACTATATTTTATTTGTTAAATTTCATACTTCCAATGATAATCGAATGAGTTTTTTTTTCAAGTGTTTTAAACACGAATTTTTTTTTTCAAGTGTTTTAAACACTTCATGTACTACTCTCATTTTTTAAAATTTTTTTTGGTCATTTCGACTAAGTTCAAGTTTGACATAATTATACTAGGATTTTTGGGTTCGATTCGTTTTAGGACCTATACTTTAGAGCTGAACTTTATTGAACTGAGTTGAATTGAACTGAAGAAAACTAAAATTTTTGTTTAATTTTTTTACACTCAATCAATTATCAAATCCCTATAAATATTGTACATTTACTAAACTATATATATGATGAGAACTTTACAACGATATAATAATAACTACTAATAGATATCGGGATCAAAACTTCTTACGTTGGCAAGTTATGACCTAAATTGTGAAAAACTAGATTGGAGTACTGAACTGAATTGAACTTTTTTTTTAGGGAAAAAAAAAAGAGTGTTCCATTCAGTTCAGTACTCCAATCTAGTAAAGAACAGGGTCTTAGCTTATGCAGTATATATGCAGTTAGCTACCACTTTGTGTATATGATATAAATCTTCTATAAGAAATTGAGTGGTGATGTAGACATTAACAGGGGAGATAATTTGAATTTCAATCTGTCACTCTATTCATCGCTTGTTCCATCAAAAATCTAAAGGAACACCATTTTTAGAAATAATTTTTCTTTAAATGTCTCAATTTTAAATAAGGGTTGTATGGTTGTGCTATTGCGTTTACGAGACGCAATATGTTTATATTTAGTTTTATCAAAACAATTTTTCTTAATAAACAGCACAAACTTACTTTGTCATGTGTCAATCTCATTTATATATTTAAAATATTGAATTCAAAAGAAAAAAGAAAAGACGAAGAATACTTCACATACTACATGAACATATAGTCTTTACTTTCTAAAAAAAGAAAGTGAATTTTGAACTATCCAAGTGTCATGACTTTTAATTCACATGAAAAATTCTACAAAATCAAATGAACTGAACTTAAATATCTATATAAAAAATTGAACAAAATGTAGCCACATTGTATTTGAAATTATAGTCTTATATCAAGCTAAGCTAAAGTTCTCAACTAAAGTAAATTGAAAACTTAAGTTAAAAAAATGACCTTCATGTGTAGCCTTTTTTTTACATTATTTTTTAAAGATTTTTTTTTACATGACAATTATGACCTTTTATGTGACATGGCCTTAGATAAGAGGTAATGGAAGGAAAAAATTAGGGTACATGACAGAGACTATAGAGCCTAATAGTCGTACATGTTGCTTGTGTTCTACTTTGTAGTCACGCATATTGTTTGTGTCATACTTCGTAGGATAGTATACTTAGTAGAGTGTCTCTATACTTGCCGATGGTCTTGTTGTATGTGTTTCTTATTAATTAGTTCATTCTTTGACTTTCTGGATAGAGTTTTATATTTTTTGAGTTGGCTTTTCAAGAAAATTTCGTACGAGGGTTATTTTGGAAACAAACTCCTTCAGAGTAAGGCCCTGTTCGTTTCGCAGCTTATTTAATAATCTTAAGCTCAGCTTATAAGATAAGCTTAACCTTTACAGATAAGCTGTGTTCGTTTTGTCAGCTTATGGAGACGGCTTATTAAATAAGCTAGCTTATTAAATAAGCTAGTTTATTTGGTAAACTGTATAAACAAACTTATCAAATAATCTGCTATCAATAAGCTTTCTATATTCCAATATTATCCTTAATGAAAATATTACCCTTTATAATTGGCAATTACGATTGTCCTTTTATGTCATTTTACATTAATTAGTTTCAGCTTCAGCTATTTCGGGTCTGTTCGGCAAACCTAGCTAGAGCTGAAGCTGAAGCTGATTAGGTAGCTGAAGCTGAAGCTTAATAGATAATCTAATTAGGATGTTCGGATGAAGTAGCTGAAGCTGAAGCTGATTAATGTAAAATGACATAAAAGGACAATTGTAATTGTTAATTATAAAGGATAATATTTTCAGTAGGGGTAATATTGGAATATAGAAAGTTTATGGATAGGAGATTATTCGATAAGCTTGTTTATACAGCTTACCAAATAAGCTAGCTTATTTAGTAAGCTGTCTCCATAAGCTGACAAAACGAACACAACTTATCTGCAAAAGTTAAGCTTATCTTATAAGTTGAGCTTAATATTATCAAATAAGCTGCCGATAAGCTGCGAAACGAACAGGGCCGAAGACTGCTAATTAGATTATCTATTAAGCTTCAATTTCAACTTAAGCTAATTAATCAGCTTCAGCTATCTAATGAGCTTCAACTTCAGCTACAGTTAAGTTTGCCGAACAAACCCTTAAGACTACTAAATCAAACTTCCTTTGTATCTCATTTGAGTTGGGATAACACTGAATTGTTATTATTGTTGTGAGGCTGTTGGGGAGATTGTTAGGGTGACCTGGTGGGTCTCTAACCCGGTTGTATAACTTAGCCTTATCTCTCTCTAACCAACAAAATAGCTTTATTAAATTTATGAAAGAGATAGACACAAAAATTAGTGGGTCGGCCACACCCGAAGGATCACCCAATTTTTTTCCCACTGTTGGGGAGATAATTCGGCGACAAAGAAGGGAAACTAAAAACTGAAAGGACAATTCCCCGAAATTTCATTAACTTGGGATGATTCACCTGAAATAATGGTTGATCCTTGCTCAGTTGACACTTGCAATTGTCACCCATTAACTCCATCGGTAGCCCTACTTTATACATCTGATGATCAGGTTGACCACGTTTTAGTGAGTCTTTCCAATGGGGACTGTGGCGTGTATGATTGAATTTGGTGTTGTCCTATCTGTAGTTGGCTAGGTGTGCACTTGTGCAAGTATCTATCAGCCCCTAATTTGTGCAAGTATCTAGGTGTGACATCAAAAAAAAGGTGGTGTGGAACCATCAATTCATCAAATAGATGTTGTGATCTCTCTATAATTTGTCCCTAAATTAGTAACCATTGTAAAACCGATATGTAACTGATACCCCTAAACTGTTTATCAAAAAGTGTAACTATTTTTTCAAACTTTTTTCAATTAGTTATCTATAATTTTACGGTTAAATTTAGTACCTTTTTGTTTAGTTCAGTTCAATATTTTTCATTTTTTAATTAAATTTTTCTAATTCAGCTCATTTTCTTTCGGATTTTAATGTCAAATAGTGGTTTAAAGTGATAATAGTCTATTATACCCTTAAAGTTCATATCAAATAACATAAAACATAACACATGAGTTTAAATTTTGTAAGGTAAAGAATCGGTCATTTTGGTAATACATGTGTACACCCATTATCAAATAAGGAATACTAAAAAATAAAAACACGACATCAAAATAAGTAAAGATGAAAGATAAAAATAAAAGTAAAAATGTGGGAGGTCTAACTCGTCAAACTTGACGGTGTAGTGTAATGCCAAATGCCAATTTTGCTTCAATGTGCTTAGTGCTTACAGCTTACTTGTGTGGGTATCAAATCGACCCACGAGAACAACATGGCTAATTGGCTACTTACTCCTTTAGTAGAAAACAAAACCTTCCATCATCATAATCATTAAACAAAGTGCATACAGGTGCAATGTACTTTAAATTTGGCCAATCATGCTAGCTACTAATCACGATTCACATACTTTACATAGGCCAATTTATAGCCAGTCAAATTTTGCTACTCCTTACTAGCCGTGTTATTAAATATAGAATGAGATAGACTTGGAGGAATGAGGTACCTCCGAGATCCGGAGAAGTGCCAAATAGGCTCCTTAAGATTATGGTATTAGTTTATCGGTGCAAAATGATTATTTATTGGTAAAGGTTGGATATTAGTTCGTACTATTTTCTTAAATAGGGGTATGGTTGCGTACATCCTGACCTGAGTACCTCCGTTGAATTGGGATTTACACTCGATTGTTGTTATTGTTGTTGTTTCAAGAATGTCAAGTCTTTTTTTTTTTTTCCAGTGTAAGTGGTGTACGTACACGGGTACAAAAAAATTGTATTTTTGTTTAGTATATAGTGTATTTTTAAGGTATTTAAAGGGTATTAATTTTTTTTTGGTAATTTCTTAAATTGATGTTGTCTATTTTTTTTTGTAAAAAAAATAAAATGGGAGTTAAATTGCACATCATAATAACTTGTGGAGGTGATTTGCAACAGTAAAAACGTAAGGAGTCTAATTGTACATTGAAACGTAAGGAGTCTATTTGTCCCTTCTTGAAGACCCCTTTCTACCTTTGTCCTTTAACATCACGTACATTAATAATTCTCTTGTCAATTGTCAACTGTCAAGTACCCAGTTTTCATATACACATACACATACTCATTCAACAAAGTCAGAGATCCCAAAAACAAAGAAAAGAAAAGTGACGCATGTGGTGATGATTTGGCACATGCGTATGGTTCAATTTCTCTGTCATTATATATAATCTAGCTAGCTAGTTTTCCTACACTCTTGACGACGATCTAAATAAATTTTAATCATCAGACAAGAAAACCGTAGCGTTTCTTGGGCTCACCTACCGTTCACTGGACATTTATTTGCAGAGGTACAATTGCAATCATATTATATATAGTGTCATAAAAGCATCTTGTTGTTCGTTAGTCCACATTTAATAGTATCAATTAACAATACCTGACATGCATTGTCATATACTCATACTATGTGGCAGGAAAAGCCAGTTGAATTCTAATACGTAAAGAATAGCATTGGCAGTTTTCAGGTGAGAACTGAGAAATGGGGGATGATGATCAGAAGAAAGTCCCATTGTTGGAGAAGATATACTATGAAGATTGTCCAGGGTGCAAAATAGAAAAGCGCAAGGATACTCAGCCTGGGCCACCTTGGAGGACTCTAATGAGCATTTGGATCATCGTTGTCTGCAATGGTATAATGTGCACTTTCTCTTTACTTGATCATGGCATTAACCTTTCTTTTGCTTTTTTTTTTGGGGGCGGGGCGGGGAGGATTAAGGTGGACACATTTGTAGTGATGTAGTCAATAACAACAACAATACCGAGTGTAAATCCCCATTCAATGGGAGTGTTCGGGGGTCGTGATATATGCAACCTTACTTCTTTGCTTAATCATGGCCTTGATTTTTTTTACTTTTTTTTGTTTCATACTTCAGGAATTCAATTTGGTTATGTTCTACAGACTTCTACTGCTGTACTGTGCGGTTGACAAAGCCTTCAGTTTTAAAAATTATTGTTCAATTGTTGGTGTAGTTGGCCTACCGGTTGTCACAGTAGTGTTCAATTTGTACACGGAGCAAGCTTTGATTTCACCAACTTTTGTCATTTGAAATTTCTGTTATATAATATTAATTATGGACCATTGAAATTTCCTTTGTCATCAAGATTGTGGCGAATTGCCAGTTGGTGTTCACAGATTTCTGTTCTTAAGTTGTGAGATGAAAGCTGTCAATTTTAGTGCAAGTTTATATATATGACTTCATGATAAGATAATAAATAGAACCAGTTGTGAACTAGTGATGCCTACAATTCAAGGTCAATTTGGTTACTTGTTGATATTGATACTTGTGTAGAATGGAGTACATAGCTCGTAGCATAAATTATAATAATGTCTAGCTGACAATGTGAGCCTTCTATTCAACTTTAACAGAAGATGTGGTAAGTGAAAACATTGAATCCAGATTGATGTTTCATGGTGGAAGTGGTGGCTTTTCCCACCTTCTCCTACAGTTTTCGGATATTTTCCTTCAAACTAAAGTGTGCTGCAATACTGCCGGCGATGATAACAGACCTGAAGTACAAGGACATATGGCATATGTGGACTGTGACCTATCAATTCGGTTTTCTATTTAAAATTAAACCTTCTGCAGATTTGATGTTTCAAATAACTAAATCATGTTAAAGGAGGATCAATTACCTTTGTTTATAGACAGTGTATTATCTTTCCGGCTGCCCTTTATGCAATACTGGTTAGGACTTAGGAGCATTAAGCTGTCACATTCAATTTTGTGCGTCTATGTGAGTGTGTGTGTGTGCGCGCGTGTGTAATCTATTTTCAGCTCTCTGAATTTGGCCCTAATTCTTCTTTCGCTCTTTACTTATGCAGCTCTGCCAATATCGTCACTCTTTCCGTTTCTTTATTTTATGGTAAGTAGAAGAGTAAGTACTGCTTTGTGATTTACTTTATTTATAGATGTAGTCTTGTGAGTAACGAGGAAAGCTTATATTGAATAACATTAGTTCTGGGCATATTACTAATTTTTTTATGGATATGCTTCGTAATCATGGATATGAGTTTGCACTTACTATTTAGGTAGTTTTAGTTTTGAGAGAGTTTGGTTGTTGGATCCAATCCGGTTCCTTACCCCTTTTGGCCCGGTTGCCCATCTACCACATTTTCGCCAACCCCTTTTCACCACACAATTTTGCCTAGTTTGTACTAGCACTTGGGTGTATGTTACTTCCCGAGATGGGACCCCAAGTGTTTCAATCATTTCTTACCTTTAAAAAAAAAAACTTACTATTTGATATGCTTGCTTCAATTCGGCACAATCAGTCTACATGGTGGAGGAGGAGGAGGCTTAATTACCTAGTTTTCTACATTGTGTTGTCAGAAAGATTGATAAAAAAAGTAACGTAGTCTACCTGTATAGAAGGGGCTCACTCTCAAAGTTTCCTGGTCTTCCCTTCATATACCTGCATGTAAATCCTTGTCTTCTTGCTGGTTTTTGAATACCACACTGCAAAATTCTGTGCAGAGATAAAGATAAGTCAGTAAATCAGTAATACTGTAGTATCAAGTATCAACCATCACAGTTCTAGGCAGTGAAGAAACTCCAGAGAATGTTGGCAGGAGTACCTTAAAGATATCTGTGCCACTAGTTAGACTTAGGTTGCATGACTTCTTAGTTCAGTAATTTTCATGAGGTTTCAGGAGTCTCAGTGAATATGTCAAAAAAAAAAAACACAGTCGTACAGTTTTGTAAATGGTGGCTTGGTCACTGCATTAAGTGCATGCTATATTCTTCTGCAAGTAATGGATAAGTGGCTGGAGAACTCATGGTTGAAGTCGGTGCCATTTCTACATTTCCTGAGTACAGAAGTGGGGCTGTAATTTTGACACTAGAGCCAACAAATCCACTTTATCTAATTTGTGATCACCTTTTGCCTTTTCAGATTAGGGATTTTCATATAGCACAACGAGAGGAAGATGTTGGATATTATGCTGGTTTCGTAGGTGAGTATAATTTGAATGCTAATTGTTACACGAAACAAAATAAAACACTATCAGATATCCTATTTGCTTATGACCGTGTAGGAAATTATCTGTTGTATAGTCAGCTAGGTTTTCATTTTTTTGTTCCGCCAGTTATATACACTCATTGACCCTACTATCCTCTTACTTGAAGGCTCTGCATTCATGCTGGGAAGGGCTCTGACATCTGTTTTCTGGGGACTAATTGCTGATCGTTATGGTCGGAAACCGGTTGTCATAATTGGAACGATAGCAGTGTATGTGATTTGTCTTTCATATATTTGTTCTTATGGGGTTTTCTTTCCCTATCACAAAGGTGTATGATGTATGACACTGCTAATTATGGTGATGTTATCTTATTTCAGTATCATTTTCAACACACTATTTGGGCTTAGTGTAAACTTCTGGATGGCAATTGCAACAAGATTTCTTTTGGGAAGTTTGAATGGTTTGCTTGGACCTATAAAGGTACTGCTCCAATTTTGCAGAAACTTTTCATGAAACAGTGGTTGGAATACATATTCAATTCTCTCGTATGTTTTTCTTTCTGGAATGGCTTTTGTTCCCTAATACATGATGGATTTCTATGTGCAACCAGGCATACATAGCTGAGGTTTGTAGGGAAGAACATCAAGCTATAGGCATGTCTGTGGTAAGCTTACTCTTTGCATCTCAGCCCAAGTGCTTATGTTAATGGAGGAATTCTCCTGTCGCGGTTTTCTTCCTTTCTTTTCTACTTTTGTTTTTCTTTATGGAGGACCAATTACTAAATTTACTCTTGCATAGATGGCTACAGCTTGGGGCATTGGCTTGATGGCTGGTCCAGCTCTTGGTGGTTTACTTGCTCAGGTTAGCTTTCATCTCCTTTTGGTTTCTCCCTTTTGGCCCTTTTTACTGATGTGTTGTTATTGGATATTTCCGCTTGTAGTGGTTCTGGATATAAAAAAATTAACTTTCTCACATCTTTTATAATCTTTGGTGGAAAATGTGTCTGGCTACTGGTTCCAAGTTCCAACAAATGTGAGAGGATATAAGCCTGGGACTTCAGTGTTTCTGTAACTTCTGCGGACTGTGATTAGTCATTGTACTAATGTAGTTATTTTGATAGAGTAACATGCAATTTCGTTGACACACAGAGCATGCTACTAGTGGACATAGTCTCACACATTTTGGCTTCAGTCCCATTACATTTATCTTAGCTTTGAATACTTTTTGTCCTTCTGCATAATAATCTGAAAACTTTTCTTTTGCTCCAGCCTGCAGAAAAATATCCCCTTATATTCTCGCAGGAATCTTTGTTCGGCAGGTAAGTTTCCAGATACTTCAGCCTCTAATACCTGTATAGTTTTATACCCTTCTTGACTTTACAGTGATAAAATTCATTCCCTGCTGCAGGTTTCCGTACTTATTGCCCTGCCTTTGCATATCAATGTTCGCAGTGGTTGTCACTGTAGCTACATTGTGGCTTCCGGTTAGTCTTTGATTCAGTTTTCTTATTGAATCTTGGTTTCATTTGAGCTATAAGTCTGTCCTAAATAACTTTATAAATGTCAGATCAAGTTTCAGGAATTCATGATTTCTTAGTACAGATTATAATATACGATAACTGTTTTCCCACCTCCGCTATGAAGTGTGAGCTTTGACCAAGCTCATCTCTAATGAAATTTTGTTACAGAAGTCATCTTTCCATCTTTAAATTGATGAACGGAAATTTTTTCATAATTGAAATTGTAATCGCAAATTGGTTGGAATAGAGAAACTTTTCATGATTTTGGTGTGAGTTACTGATGATTTCTGAATGGTTATACCAAAAACATTGATAAGTCATGATTTTGGTGTGAGTTACTGACATAAGGGTTACAACAACAACAACCCAGAGTAATCCCCATTCCGTGGGGATCTGGGGGCTCATAATGTATGCAAACTTTAGGGAAACCTTGGGTGACGTAATCCATGAATTTCAAATTTTGACTCTCCCCTTTCTTCTATTTATGTTCACCAAAAACTTCTAAGGTGTTCAATCATATGCATTGTGTATCTTCTAAATTTCAAAATTTCATTATAAGAAACAAAGTTTGAGAATCGGTAGGCATGCCCTTGATTTTGAACAATGAAGATAAGAAAAGTCTTAAAAGGTTTGGATTGGTGCAGGAGTCATTGCATACGCATAAAGCAAAAGGTTCACAGAGAGGTGATTCTTGTGAGGCTTTAGAAGCTGCAACCTATAGATCAGGAGGAGATGTTGCCAAAGCAAAGAAAAGTCTGTTCAAGAATTGGCCATTGATGTCCTCCATCATCGTGTATGGCATTTTCTCACTCCATGATATGGCTTACACAGAGGTACACATAGCTGAATACGTTGCTTAAATACTGGAATTTACAATTTTTGTTATTTGCAAGATAATCTCTTCTGGACTTGAAGAAATATGACTTGCTGTTGTATGAGTTGGAAGGCTTGTATTTCTTGCACTAGTATTACTTAGGAATTGTGCCGATATGCTTTCCAAACTGGTTTATCGTGTACATGAAACCTACTAGCATTATAGGTCAGGAAAGTATCATGTCCAGTGTGGCCTGGTGGGATACAGGGTTTTCAGTACTTGCTCTTCAACCTTTTACAATGGTTTTGAATCGAGGAGAATTTTTTGTGATACCTTTCTCAGTAGCTACTTTTTTCGCATAAAATGCTTTTGGAACTTACAAAAGATCTTTTCTAATGAAATTATCTTTTAAAGTTTCAGTGTAAATTGAGAGTTTCTTGATGTTTCTTTTCGAAGTTCAAAGACTGAAATTTGAAATTTCCTTTATAAAAACTCAACATTTAGATTCAAGTCTCATAGATGATGAACTCATCGGTTTGTTTTCTTGTTTATTATTTTGTTTGAAGTGGCTTAGTTGTTGACCAATGTATTTGCAGGACACTCTTATCAAACTTTTTATTTTTCCTGATCATGATATTTCATTATCTGTGAACTCCTGCTGTGTCTTTCTTTTGCAGTTTTCTAATTGAGAACTTCCTTTGTTCTTTAGATATTCTCATTATGGACAGAAAGCCCGAGAAAACTAGGGGGATTAAGTTTTACAACGGAAGACGTTGGCACAGTTCTTACTGTCACAGGTATGAAAGATGTATTCACTTCTGATCTTGTTTCATATTACCCTTTCAAAAATAGAATGTTTGAGACTTCAGAATCACATTCCTATTACTAGAACATTTGAAAAGTGATGGTCCACCCTGAAGCTTTCGTAGGGTACCTAATTGGAAAGTTTCAAATTGGCTGTTACGTGACCAGTCAAAAACATGAAATGTATCTTCAACATAAGAAATTGCCTCCTTTACATTTAGCAAACCCTTAACTGTGATCAACGTGAAGTCATACAGACTGTTTACTTTTTCTTTCTTGCTTCTGTTCTTTCAACCTACAGGTTTTGGACTCTTGGTGTTTCAGCTCTTTGTTTACCCATATGTTGACAGAATTTTTGGGCCAGTTATGGTGGCTCGAATATTTGGGGTATGCTTTGCTGACCCTTGTGAATTTCTTTTACGCTTGTTGCCTAGAATCTATAAATTGTATTGAATACTGATGTGACTTGTGTCTTTCAGGTTCTGTCCATACCTCTGCTGCAAAGTTACCCTTTCATAGCTTTGTTATCAGGGGCTAGCTTGACTTTGTTGTTGAATTGCGCCTCCGTGATGAAGAGTGTGTTGTCAGTAAGTGAGCACCCACCTGGTGCAATCTTCCACTGAGCTGAAAAATCTGTAATTTGATCGTGGCGCTTAACCACATTGCATAAATATCTTTCCTCTCCTCCCTTTGGGAAGTTTAATGAGGTCAAAAAAAGAGAGGCAAGGGAGATCGGCAGGTTGATGTAATGAACAATCATTTGCAGGATTTTAGGCTTTGAACTGACCTTATGCAGAGGCTAACATTGAAAAAGAGAGAAGGGGATGGAGGCCTAGACGAAATGAGGACTCTAAAAGTAGATTTTCCAAAATAGACTGTTGGACCTTTTCGTTCATGGTTTAGACAACTATTCAGAGAAAACATCTCATTACTTAGATTTTTTGTTATGTTGTTGGCAATTTCATGTTCTCCCTTGTTTAACTGTTCTTTTCTAAACAGGGTTGCATTATCACCAGTACATTTATTCTACAAAATAGAGCTGTGGTAAGTTATGTCACCTTCTCCTTACATGGTAATTATTGATAAGCTTTCAATTACTGAACTTAATGAATGGTCAACAACAGGACCAGGAGCATAGGGGAGCGGCTAATGGCATTTCTATGACTGCAATGTCCCTTTTTAAGGCAATTGGACCAGCTTGTGGAGGTGCATTGTAAGTATCTCTTTGAATGCAGTCTGCAAGTTCTCCTTAACTGTCGCAACTTGTGTTTCAGTTGTGTGCGAATGTCCTACTAATGCGTATGTGTACTTATTTTTTCGTTCTTGACTTTACAATTGGATTTATATATTTGGAGGAAAAAGAAGAAGAATTAAGTTCCCTGGTGTTTTTTTTGCCAGGCTTTCTTGGGCAGAGAAACGTCAAGATGCTGCATTCCTCCCAGGTATAGTGCATAGAAGAATGACGTTTATATTAAGCTATGTTTACTCTCTTCTCTTGCTAATCTCATTTGCTTCTGCTCCGTCATTTACTTTCTTCCGTCGAATTTGATGCTATATTTTACCTTTTGGTTTAGTTTCACTAATTAGAATCATACATAAAATAAGTATCAGAAATATATTCCAAAACTGTAATTTATACTAGTTTTTGAGATATGTCATAGGAGTGCTATTGGCGAGGGGAGGAGAAGAGAGATCTGCTCTAGTGGTAGAAAACATACCTTCAACCCTTCAGGTTGGGGCTTGAATCTCGCCAGCCTCAGTACCTCCATCTAGACCCGAAAAGAAAAAATATATCATTAGAGATAACGATAATCTACTTTGCGAAATTGCATTGTATCATTTCACTAATAACATGAAGATGTAGATTCTAATGGTGTCTGCCCATTTTGTATTTGCTCAAAGGCCTGCCTTAACAATGCTGCCTGTTATATAGGCATAGAGAAATTCTGTTGGTCACTAGTCCACTCTGAATTGAAATATTAAGTGGCTAACTGTCTTAGTGTTTGAAATTTACTGAAACGATCCAAACTCTACAGTTCTAAACAATAAATTCTAGGTTGGTGATTGCTTGAATAATTTTCTCTCAGAAAGTTTATAAAAATTAAGATTTGGTAGCTTTCCAGGCCAATATTATTTCATATCCTTCATAAAGTACGGGGGAAAATAAATAGAACAGAGGAACAATGGCACTAACAATATCAGTTAATCATGCGCTAGTGCCGTCCTTTGCTATCTGATAAACAGAGACTATGATCTATGCTGTGTTTGCATCTTTTTCTTAAGTTGTCTTGAGTATCTATCCATCACATTGATTATCTCCAGAAGACGAATTAGCTTCTGCCATCGTATGGCTTTTGTATGATCACACTAGTATTTTGTTTTTTCTTAAGAATTACCATTAGATCGTACAAATATTTTGTTTTTTCTTAAGAACTATCATTAGATCGTACAAAGACAGTGAACCGTGAGGTGTCATTGAACATCTTTGTCGTATAGAACCGCTTAATGGTAATGGAATTTTCTTTAGTAAAGATGGTCGACCTGTTGTTTTCAGAAAGCTTCTTTGTGAAGTCTATATATTGTGTGCATAGCCGTGTAGGGGTTAGGATCTAAGCCAACTTATAGCCCATTGACGGCACAAGAACTGTAAATCAGAACTTCCATGAGAAGTATAATAGAAACCTCTACTAACTCTTCTCTACTGGCATTGGTTTGCAGGAACACATATGATATTCTTCCTGCTCAACTTGGTCGAACTATTTGCAGTGCTTTTGACATTTAAACCTTTCCTAATAGAACGTGGCGGCTGAAGATCAGAGGATAACTTGTGAAGTTAGAGAAATTGGATTCGCAAATCTGAAATTTTGATAGTGATACATGGCTGGAATCTGAAGGAATTATATACATACACAGCAACTCCCTAAGAGACCCTGGGAAGTTTGAGCTCAGATTGATTCAAAATGGAGCAAAATTCAGTGTTCAAGCCTTCAAGGGCGTACCTTTATCTTCTCCAAAACCTGTGGAAAAGTAAATGGTAGTATGGTACCAATGCACATGTAGACTTGCGCACTTGCCCACAAGACTCTTATGGGAGGCGGAAACCGATGGCCTGAAGATCTTTTATAATTTCGAAATAGATATATAGGATTAGATGGGTCACAAAGAAAACCAATTTGGTGCTTGGTTCGATTTTAATCAAGAATGAATTTTACCATATAGTTATGATCGAAACGAGACAGTTGGTTAACAAGACTAGATGACACCTTTGATTTTATTATTTTTGTTTAAAATTGTTCTAAAGATGTGATATCGTCATGAGGCGTGGAGTTATTAAGCACTCCAAAAGGTGGTTTATGTAAAGTTTCTGTAGGGAAAATGAATCATATTCACATTTCAATAATGTTTGTAACCGTTAATATTCTTGTGGCACATCTTGGTGACATCAAATAAATATCAGTGTTTGCTGATCAAGCTGTTTGATTTTTCATTTTTGCTTAAGATAGTTATATAGTAGCTTGTGCTTGATCTATTTATTATGATTTGATCCTAGTTCAGTCTCGTCTGGTAAATGTTTGATAGCGAGGTCAAATGATAGCGAGGTCAATCTGTACACTCATTTGATCGATTTTGTCCAGCTTCAGTTACTAGGTACCACGTATAATTTTTCACCTTCTTTAAGCTCTGTCGTGATTTGAAACCATTTGAATATGCAATTTATATTGTTTATTTCTGAATATGTATTGTAGATCCTTCAGCTCAAGTGCTATCTTTCCACCCTTTTTTCCCCGCATTTATGCAATTGAACATGATTTATGCAATTGTAAAGAGATTTAGAATATTTCATGGTAACATATATATGCTTTTGCCTTCTCAACATCATTTGCAAAGAACCCAATATCTTCCCCTATAGGAAAGTGGGGGTCGATATTTAAGATTCATTTAGTTTCTACGTAAACAACCTATCAAGTTGCCATCTGGGCCAACTGCCCTCCATATAGCTTAACCACCGTTGATGCGGGGTTGAACCACGTCGCATGCTTCCAACCCAAGATGGAGGTGGCCAAACTACAATGTCACCACTTTGGTCAGGCGCGTTGTCCTCACTGTCATCACCGTCTTGTGTGAGAGGAACAGGACCCTTGAGCTTATAAACATCGGGTCTACTTTCACGTGCAACATCTTTGTCGTGTTTTAAGAAATAGAAGACCCGAATTACGGGGCTCCAACCAAGATTATCAGTTGACACAGAATAGCTTAGCATACTGCTAATGAGTAGAACTGCGTTGCCTGAGCATTTTGATACTCGTTCCCAAGATTGAGCTTGCTTATTCATCAGAAAAACCACTGCTGTTACATCAGCATCGTGATCAGTATTAGCTAAAGCCACGAGATACAAGCATCTACCTGAGGCCACCAAGTGTAAGCTTTCTTTGGATGTGACATTCGGTTCTTGGAGAAAGGTTGCGATGGGAACATGCTGTTCTTTCGGTTTCATGGGATCTATTTCCATGAGTTTTCCTGTTTTCTCAACAGCATAAAATAGACCATGATGCGAAATAATGTCCTCGAATACTTGAGGGTGGTTAAAATAAAACCACTGCTTTTCCCCCCTTTGCCATAGGGCCATCCTAAAGATTTGCTCGGTGGCAGAATGTTTGTACTTGATTAAACAAGATGCTATTTTACTATATGATGTGCTTTCCCTTTCTGCATTCACAACCAACTTTTCAACTAGCGCTCTCATAATATTTGCAGCAGAAAAAAAATAAGGATCCCTTACTAGTAGATTGAAGAAGTTGTACCTTGCAAGATTTATAATTCGATAGTCATTCAAAAGGTTAACAGTATACACATAGCCTTTACTATATGATTCGCATACTAAACGTTTTTTATCAACAAGTCTACAGAAAGGGTCTTTAATTTGGTAATAATTGGTGAAATCTTCATATATGTGCACCAACCATACATGAGTATTCTTATTGGGATCATGATCACCTCCCAAAATTGGAAATATGATGAAGATGTTACTTTGTTCAATCATGGAGCAGTATTTGCCGGGCGGACACTGAGTGCAAGAGATAATAGTTCCCGTACATTTACAAAAAGGGGGAAGGATTTTAATGTTTGCTGGGAGCTTTCTATGGGTAAGCAAATAGGCTGAGCGCCACGAGGTGCAAACAGCTGCAGCCCTTCTGCGACTTACATTTTCCAAAACCTCAAAGATCTTCTCTAGGATATCAAGTAACATACCAGCCCAATCTCGTTCCATGATTTTGATGTTACGTTGTTTGGGGTAATTTTTTTTTGGAGGGAAAGCTAGTAGCTAGGCAATATTTGCAAAATGGCTTGGAAGCTGTAGTTTTTGTGGGTTTGAGGATTCTATAATGGAGTAATATATATAT
>ONZK01000654.1:17296-38766 GCA_900322385.1 Pharnaceum exiguum
GAATTTTTGAAAATGCTGAAAAAAAACAAAAAAAAAACTTTATACTTTGTTTTAAGAACCTTTTTTTTTTTGAAAATATGGTTTATTTTTTTAATCGAAATTTTGTATAAAAAATTAAAGACCATAATTTTAATAAAAATTTATATTAAAATTACAAACCATATTTTTATAAAATTAAATTTAATTTTAATACTTTTTTTTTACATTTTTTTCAAAAAATTAAATAATAAAATAAAACTTTTAATTTATTATTATTTCTCCCAAAATCACTTTTTAATTTTTTTGAAGGTGTACAAACTTTAATTTAGTTTTTAAGAAATTCTTGTCAAAAACAATTGTTTAACTTTTTTTTGAAACCATATTTTCAAAAAAATTCTAATAAAAAGTAAAAAGGGTGATTTCTTAGAAAAAGGTAGAAAATAAGATTAAAAAATAATATATAAAAAGTTATTTTTGACCCTTTTTATTATAAAATAAAATATATATAAAAACAATGTGTATTTGTTCATTTTTGTATGTATGTTGTATATTTATACGGTATTGTACGAAAAAAGTTAACGGTTTGTATTTTTTTTTAACGCCGTCAATGGAGGACCACTGTCGGACACAAGTTGTCAAGTAGGGATTATTCCCAACTATTTTCCAAGTAGGGATTATTAGGAGAAAATCGCCCCAAGTAGGGATTATTCCCAACAATTTCGCCCAAAATTTATGAATTCCGAGCATCCAATCAATATTTTCAATCTCAATGACCCACGAAGACTTTCTAAAGTTTCTATGGAAAACTCAGCACACACTTCAAGCAGAGGTGAGGCAGAAAAGATGATACTCCAAAAGCAAATATCTTGACGATTTTGCGGATTGAGTGACATAAATATCAATACTCACACAACAACCAATGCAATCACAATTAAGCAAGTCAACTAGGACAGAAGAACACAAACCTAACCAAAGTTCCTACCTTTCAAGTCTACAACTCATCAATATGAACCTCTACAGTTACAAGGACATGAAAAGCTATTAAATTTCCACAAGCTGAACCCAAGTACCATTTTGCATTGACATATAATGATGAAAACTAAAATCAAATAACAATGTGATCACTTTAACTAACACTTCAACAAAGAAACTATGCACAAATAGTGTGTTGTTTTAATGAATGAAATAAGGGAGGTATTTATAGGTGAAGGATGGAGAATGGCCGGATTTTAGAAGAATATTAGGGTGAATATTGAAAAGGTTGCACAAAGATCCGAGCCAAAAATAACTCTGCACGTAAAACAACTCTGGCGCATACCGGACAATCTGACGCACGGAAAAGTGACTCTAGCCCTGTAGAGAAACATGCTTCTATTTTGGATAGTCAACCGCCTGGATTCTGGCGCCATGCGCCAGAGTCAAGCTGCGATATATTTTTATTTTCCTTTTCTGCTTGCGTCTATATATTCCTAGTGTATTTTAGGCAATTAGTACACTCGAATTTAGTCCTAAATATTCCGGAAATTATGAAGAAAAGAAGAGTTTGCTTTTTCAACAAGCATCATTTAATTAAATAAATAAATATATAATTAAATACATATTTAAATAATTAAATATTAAAAGGGAAAAGCTTAGTGGATTGGGCTTATTTTGTGCGCTGATTTGAATGAAACTAATTAATTAATAATTAGGCCATTGGGCTAATACTAATTAATCGGATGGGCTATACTATGATTAACGGTCCGAATGACGATTAATAATTGATCGGGTTTAGGAATCGACTTCAACTTCTTTCTCAAGCACCGGTGCACCCATTACAATAAAGAATCAAACTAACCGAAGGATAAAAGGTGGAGGATTTTCATCATTAGGCATGGAAATACCCCGTACAAAATACGGTATCTACGGTACCTTTTAATTTGCCAGGAGGGTAAACTTCAAGAGCCTCCAAAAACCTAAGCTCCAACTCAGATTGTGATCGCTCCAACACATTCAAAAGGAAATAAAAATCAAAAAGAATGAAAACCCAGATGGGAACTTCAATTATAAACAAAACCCAGAAAGAAAATAAGTTTTCATCAACAGAAAATGAAAGACCTTTAACAGTGAAGAAGCAGAAGAAGGGAGAGCCTTGCAAGGAGAGTGAACTGACATTTCATCAAGTTCTTCTTCTTTCCCACCACCAACACCACCCATTTTCTTTTACTATAGGAGATTTTAGTATATTCTTCTTCATACTGTTATGTGAAAAATTAGATTTTACCGTTGGTTTATGTTGTTTGTTGTTGATTGAGTTGTTTTCTTTTTGTTGTTTGGTAGGGTTATGGTTTTGATCTGAAATGGAAATGTGACAATGTTGTTTTGGTGTTTTTGGGTTTGGGCTTTTTTTGTATTTTGGTTTTGTGGTTGGGAAATTGATCCAGTAGTAGATTGCCATACTGAGATGATATTGTCCGTTTCTTCAATTTGCAGCCCAACGAGCTCGACGAGAACCTCATGGGAATTGGGAAATAAGAAAGAAAAAAAATACTACAGAAATGAATCATATAGTTTTATACTGATTAATTCTTTTTCATCAAAAGGAGGAGTCACTATCGAGCATGTCACAATATGGTGTTAATGATGGTCGATTTAAGTTTTCACATAGGAAATAAGGGTTTGAATTCCAATAAAAGCATTTGAGAAGATGATAATTTTCTCGTCCCCCTTCCCCTAATGTTAATCTCGAGATGGGATACTCATGGGTTGAACTTCATACCTTAAAAAAATGTTAAAATATGAGGAGAGTAGGATTTGAAGTTGAAACTATAGTGGTTATTCTACTAGCATTCGACAAAATTGATACATTTTAATATTTGATCAAAAATGCATGGAGCATGTTAGAGCGTATTGTCTTGCCAGTGCAGTTCAATTTAAGAGGTTTTTATTAAAAATATCTAAATTATTAGTTTTTTTCCAGTTCGGTATAAGAGATCAGACCCTGAAGTATATCTACTTGCCATGGGTAGTTTGAAATCATCTACTTGCCATTGTTGCCAACTATGCCAAGCATAAATGTAAAGGAAGCAGGTTACGTTGATACATCCGCGGGAAAATAAAGAATCACGTTCTTGTTGCCTTCCATATGTGTATGCGGCACACAGCTACCAATATCAAGGTACCTTAGCATGGCCAATGTAGCAGGCTAGCATCCGCTTATATTCACTAAACTTTGTGATCATCTATGGTGATCCTATTACCAAATTTATGTTATCGCATTGCTATAGATCAAATCAAATTATGCTCATGCATGTCCTATCATATCCCTCAATTCCAAACGGTGAACATATATAATTTGTTGCCAATCCTTTGAACCCCAAAAAAACAAAACAAGAAACACTAGAGACCAGTATCATTGCCAATTTGGTAAAGATAATTGATATACTTCAATACATGGACGAGTACATCAAATCATTATCCTAATTATACTAGTTCCTAAACACACATTGGAGTAAATAATATATTTCCTAACACAATATATTATTCTAGATCCCATTTATTATCCAATAGCTTTGATTCATAGAATTATGAATACATGCATAGCAATATAGCATGTATACATAAGAATTGGTTCACTTGCTGAGCTTGACACTACGGTTTATCATCATGGCATCACCATTAGAACTCTTGATGTCGTGCCTATTATTGGTGGCCATTTTTCTACCCCTTGCGAGTACATCTTCTCTTCAACCTCCTAAATCCAAAGGCTTCACTCGACCTTTGTTCCCTCCCACATCACCCCGCTCCCCATTTTACAATCAAATACTAAAAGCCAATAACATCACAGCCACCGCAAATAATACCATTACCTTAAACCGAACGCACTATAGGAAATGGCTGAAATCATCTCTGCGACCAAAAGGTGAAGGTCGCTTTCAATCAAAAGAATCAGAAATCACCAATCAAAAGATCGTAGGCTGGGTCATGGATATGTACGTAGGAAACCCGCTACAGTACGTGGTTGGCACGTTTGACACGGGTAGCGACCTTGTTTGGTTCGGATGTGAAGACCCATCACAAACAGGGACATTAACTAAGTTCAAACAATCGGAATCATCATCGTTTAGACAGGTTTTGTGTGGAGATGACATTAGGTGTGACACCACTAGCGATGATATTAAGTGTACTGATTATGAGAAACCATGTTGGTTTTCTATCCGTTATGCCGATCAAGACTCTGCTACTGGCTTCATCGCCACGGACGAGGCAACCTTGAGCACCCCTGACGACCATTTTCCAGAGCTTAAGTTTGGTTGCAGCACATCTAATAGCAACAATGTTGCTGGCATCATTGGTAGGTATTCTTGAAACTCTTTTTTAATATATAAAAAATAAAAAATGTCAAATGTTTTTTATGAACTTGTGGATATGTCGGTACACTTGTTTTGTGTAGCCTTAAAACTCAAAATTTAAATTGCCCACTACAGAGAGGTGATATTGGTGGACCATTCATCACAATGGGCCGCTTTCCATCATACAACCAATTGGTTGACACTCTAAGATTATATTTAGGTTGACACTCTGCCCCCTCTTCGAATGGGACCAACGTTCTCACCATAACCCGCTGGGGCTTTTAGTCTTTTACAGGCAATTTATGTAGTACATTGTACACCTACGATTATTAAGATTATTACTATATATTTCTACAACTTAAACAAATACTACGTAGTAACACAAATACGTCTAAAGAAATTCAGTTTTATAAAAGGCAAATAATGAATTTTATAGTTTTTGATATGGTGACGCTACGGAGTGAAAATGAGAGGAAGATGTACGAAAATAAAATTACAACTAAATTCATCATATAAGAATGGATTGAATTGATAATTAAGTACTATAATATCTTATCTCATCATTCTCACATGTAGGTGCTGGCAATGCGGACTACTCTATTCATAAACAACTAAACCAGGACGATCCCCAGTTCTCCTACTGCATATCTTCGGACGTGGACAAGACAAGCCTAGTAAAATTCGGCTCAGACGCTATGCTCTTAGGAAAAAGCACCACAGTTCTCCAAAATAATAACACAGTCTTATACTACCTCAACGTGCTCGCAATCCAAGTTAACGGTGTAAACATTGATGTAGCACCCTCCGCTTTCGCGATGTCGAAAGATGGATCAAAGGGATTCTTCATAGATTCAGGCACCTCGATAACCTCCTTTCCCAAAGTTGTCTTCAATGCCCTACAGAAGATGATGACGGGGCTCTTAGGCCCACCGAAGTCACATTCGATTTTTGATATATGCTATCCTCCTTCAAGGTTCACTAGGAGGAGGGTGAGAAGACCTTCTATCGCAATCTTGTTTCCTGAATTTACGTTTGTGTTGCCAGAGACTGGGACTTGGGAGGTGCAGGATGATGCGAATCTTGAATGTTTACTAATTGAAAAGGATAATTATAATGACTATTCAACTCTTGGTTATGAGCAGCTCTTTGATGTGAATGTTGGGCATGATGTCAAGAATAATCGGTTGTATCTCGAGCGGATCACTTGCCCCAGTTCAGTCGACGCATAATAGTACACATTTATTTATACTCAACCATTGTTAACAAATTCACTGATTCTTGGCTTTCTGGATTGGATTATTAAATGGTTACGAATAGATTGAGTTGGCATAAATTTTGAAACCTACAATTATACTTTTTACTTTATTATTATCTCGCTCAAGAGCTATACCTAAGTATATATATCTCTCTTTTCATGTTCAGGAATTCAGAAGCTTAATAGCGTCCGTTCAATTTCGCCGATTGAACTGAAGTGATTAGAAATGAATTATTGAACATAGATCGAATTGAACTCCTTACCTGAATGGTTACTCTTCCGGAGTACTCCTGAACTGATGTGAATACAGGGTGAACAATTCCTGGAGAATAGACCCTAAGTCCCTAACCAACTAATTAAATCTAGGTTCATATCACTTGTCACATTCTCAAGAAATCACCATTCAATTCCACAAAAAAAAAAACATCATTCAATATTTTGTTTTTATTTTCGATGGAACGCCATTCAATATTTGGCGATGGGTTCTCCTTACTTTCTATAATTCTTCCATTTAAAAATAAAAAAATATCAATATTGTTATTAACTTATTATTATTAATGGTTTCCATTTTACGTGATAGTCAAAAGAACTAAGATCATATTTTTATATTTTATTGTTAAAAATAGAAAAGGGCAAGATCGCAAGAGTAGTCAAGTGTTGTAGCATTTGGCAAGTATAAGGAAAATAACAGTAATCAATAGTTTATATTCCTATTAATGTACATGTTGTCTTATGAATTCCCGGTATATATATAGCAATGCAACTATATAAATAAAGAATTCTGCAATAGCATGTAGCACACAGAACAAATTAATATTGGTTCTTGCTAATTAAATTTAGACTTCTAGTCAAGATGTCTCGTAACTTCTTCACAAACCTCATACTATTCTTCATATTTACCCTGTTTTCCTCCAAGAAATCCAAGGCTCGTACCGCAACTTTGATTCCTCCTACCTCTCCTCGTTCACCTTTCTATGCACAAATACTAAAGGCCAACAATATACATCCAACAATGGCTAGAAACATTACTCTAAATAAAGGTCACTACATAGAGTGGCTCGTGCAATCTTGGTCAAGAAACGAAAATCACATAGAACGCGAAGGGGAAATTACTTTCCTCGCTCCGCCTGGCATGCATGTCATGAATATGCAGTTAGGTAACCCTGTACAGCAAGTTCAAGGCGTTTTCGACACCGGAAGTGACCTTGTTTGGATCCAATGTGACGGGCTTGCAGGTAAGAGTAAATTCAAACACTATGATGAAGCTCACTCCTCAACTTATCGACCTATAACTTGTGATGATACAAAGAAATGTGACGCCAGTATTAGTATCACCGTTGGCAAGCAATGTACTTCTCCACATATATCATGCCCGTTTGACGCACTTTATGGTGATGGAACTAATATTCGAGGGATCATTGCTAATGATGTTATTACCTTCGATAACATACTTGCTTCTGAAGCTGTTCCCGTCGTCATTGGGTGTGCAACATTTATGAATAAAGATACTATTGGAATCATAGGTGCGTCCATTTTCTTTCTATATACACAGTAAATTGTGATTTATTTTTGAAAATATTTAGAGAGGTGCTAAATTCTGATATTTTATATTTAGGTAATGAATCAATGATCCCTCCCTTCAAACTAGTAAAAGAATAAATAAATATTGATCCTTTGTCTAAGCGGTTAACAATTGTACGTACCTCGACAATTATTATAGAATAGAAGCCTACGTTGAATTCTTTAAGAAAAATACTCATATTAATCCCTTTCAATTTCATTATTTTCTGTTGGAAAATTCACCAATTATAATCAGTTTATGTATAGCCCACAATATTATTTGTAAACCCGTTGAGTTTTTTTTACTGTTTGGCCGGTTCACCGAAGCTTCGTTACGACTACATTAGGACTCGACTCGCCGACCCGGTTCGCACATCTTCCTGTGGTGGGTGAGTCTCCCAAATGAGGGTCTATGCTACCTCGTTTAAGCTATATAGAGCGGTTTATCACTCCAACCAACCCAACATTGGTTAAACCGGCCGAGTTTGATATCAAAAAATTGTAAGGCTTTCAAGTGGACAAACAAAACCGAATGTTAAGTTTAATTAACTCGGTTTTTCTAATTAAGTTCTTTTAATTAGCTTTCAAGTGGATGAACAAAACAGAATCTAAAATGTGAATTCGTTCACAATCCTTGGCCACATACTAATCAGATGCAATTCATAAGACTTTCCCTATAACTGTTCTAGTGTTTCTAGCACATACGCATGATGTTTCATGCTTGTATGATTGTTTCTTACTCTATGCTATGATCGTGTCAGTTGATTTTTCCTGAATTAATAATTCTGAGTTTCTGACTATATGTTCTCGAAAATTCATATTTCAGGTGCATCTAATGGTGGCTATGCCCTCCCAACACAACTCTACCCAGACGATCCCAAATTCTCATACTGCATATCTGACGACTTGAATAAAATCAGCCTTGTCAAATTTGGCCCTGATGCTGACCTCTCTGGTCAAAGTCTCAACATGTTCATCAATAGTCGTAAACCCTTCCACTATATTGACGTTAGAGCCATTCTGGTTGATGGCAAAGACATTGGCGTTGGGCCAGAGGTATATTATTATAGCTCGATGTTGCATTACTAATATTAATGTTTGATAACATACTAACCCTTAAAAAATACGTATATGTGTATAACAACAATTGGAGGGAGTATATTTTTCTCCTCTAGACTTCTAGTGTTAAGTCCATTGAATATAGAAAATCTATCAAAGGACTTTTTTACCTAGTTTAAAAAAAAGTTAACACTCTGCAAGTCAATCAGGGTGAAGGGTGACTTGCTAAAGTGATAGATAATACACCATTCTACCCTTACGGTTGATGGCTCGATTGTCACTAGTGTGACTGACTCCCTTTAAACCATAAAAATAAGTCAATAAGCTAAGACATGACAATGATCAAGTGTTTCAATGTAATTGTTAATTACAGGTATACCGGATGAGCGACGACGGGAAAAAGGGCTTCTTCATAGACTCGGGTACACCAGTGACTTACCTAACTGGGGTGGTGTACGACGCTTTCAAGAGTAAGATACTTGCTTTTATGGGGCCGCCGACGAGCTACAAGAATGTGTTGGAGCTATGCTATGATCTCCTTGACCGACCTAACAGGGTGAGCATCACCTTCGAGTTCTCAGACTTCAGCTTTGATATGGGAGAAGGGAGACTTTGGCATAAAATGGAAAACTCAAATCTCGAGTGTTTACTTGTGCGAAAGCAAACGAACTCGTTCTCTATTCTTGGTTCTGTTTCACTCCTTGGGGTCAATGTTGGGTACGATCCCAATAGGGGTAGGCTGTATCTGCAATCGACTAGCTGCCCTACTACTGATGGTTAGTTAAATCATGTAACGTACTGATTACGGAGTAGTAGATTTGATAGTTAGAACAGATAGTCCAGTAGTCCGTATATATATGCTATACTATACTGCAGTAATTTTAATTCATGCCTCTACCTCTAACTTGAAAATTATAAGTCAATATCATGTTTTGTGCAGGACATCTACCAATTTCTCTCGCGGTAAATGCACATATTTGGATAATGTACCCCTTTTATGATTTTATCTCCCCTTTCTATGAACAACATATCTGCTATACATTTGCCTAGATCTAGACACTCTTACAGGTAGATTCTGAACAAAAGAAAGCGGTAGCAGAGAGAGTAGATTCGTAAGACTGACTAGCATAGAAAATGAAGGGCCAAGATATCCTTTTACAGGTTTCTTAATTCTTGGGAAAACGTGAAACACGAAGAACAAAAGGAACTAAGGGTTACATAATTAACGGATTCATTAGTTTTTGGAGTAGGTGCTTCCCATGGTGAGTACTGTTGAGGAAAGGGATGAACAAAGGAGAAAGAAAAGATTTCTTGGGTACAATATGAACTCACCAATTGCACACGCAGTAGAAAAACAACAAGCCTTATATAGGCAATAGACGATTAGAGCACCACTATGCTGGAACTATTAACGTATTGTCCGTCACTTGATTTTCAGTAGATTGCTGCGGCCCGTCATTAGTTGAGTCTACAAGGAACAATTTGTTGAAGAACACATTATTATGATAAGAGACACGGGAACTACTTCGTTTTGTCCATCTAAGTACCTAAGTACCTAATACACGGCAAAAGAGATGAGGAAGTGTTGGGTATTATTGCTACTCTCTTCAATGACTTGTTTTTGTTAGAAATCTCGTGTGCGGAGATATCTGAAAGCAAATAACCGAAAGGGATACAAAAGAAGAAGAAACGCAATGGTTATCCTAGCTGAAACACTCTAAAATACAACGAGATACTTTACAAACAAAAAGGCCTTCGAAATGCGAATAGAAATATCACGTTCAATATCGGCAATGCTGGAAACTAAATCTGGTTCAAGCCATACTCCGTGTCAAACCGCAAGTTGAACAAAATGTTCCTGCGATTTTCTGTACCCATATTGATTTTGAACTGCCTAGCGAGGGATTCTACCTGGTCATCACAATCGTTATCCATCTCTCGGATACATCGCCTTCTAATCTTCTTCAATGTCTCTCTTGATGGTTCAAAACCAGCCTGTACCTGCAAGCATTTACACATTATTAGTCATTAAAAACTTGGTAGCATGATGAATTGAGGCACCCCACCAGGAGGATAGTAATACCATTGCATTGACAACATCTAAAGCAGACTTGGGATCTCGGTTGACAAGATGAGCATCGGCAAGTAAATTATATGACATATCATTTGGCTTAATACCCGTGCTACAAGCATGTTCGAACACATTAGCGGCTTCAGGCGTCTGTACAAAGGAGAAACGAGTCAAAAGCAAATAACAAGTATGTCAGCACACCCGTCTATTAGAGAGGGATAAATTAAGACGTTAGAAACTGCATCCTGAACCAATACACCGCGATACCAAACAGATGAAGCTAAAGAAAAAGAAATACCTTTTGAAGCTTCCCAAATGCATACAACAAAGCATTGTACGAATGGATGTTAGGGGTCAACCCAAACGTAGGACTAATTGCCTCAAAGGTTTGGTAAGCCCGATCAATGTCCCAAATGTTAGCACAGCCCAAAATAATACAATTCAAGGCAGCCACAGACTTAAAAGGAGGTTCTGCTTTACTCAAGTTCTCGAGTTGGAAGTACACCTAGAAATGTCAAAACATCCATAAGCTAATCAGTAAGCTGAGTCAAAATAAACAAGTATGCAACTTTAGCCAAGTGAATAAATAAATAAATAAATACAGGTTATAGAAACAGAAAAATATCCGAAATATAAACATTAAGTAAATGCTTTATTCAAATGAACCATCAAAGTTTAGTTCTGCTTGAGTGACTTTCACTAAAGTTTAGTTTTTGATTGAGTTACTTTCACTACAAGTCAACAATTCAGTATTCTTTTCAGTGTTGTAAAATATTTCCTACAACTCTTAAAATAACTTACGATTTTGTTCCTAGCTGCGAATGAGGAGTAAGTTCTGGAATGTGGCCTCTACTAAGAGTCACACATGATTGTCCTCGGAAATTTGTTTCAAGTGTCTTCATAAAATCCCCTTGTGAAGTACAAATTGGGTTATGTGGCACATATAAGATTTTGGGAGGATTTGCGATGGGGGGGTTTTGCTTTGTGCGTGAGGTTTCCTCGCATTTTTCGCTATCAGCCCTCCGTGATGGTTTTATCTCTCTATATGTTTTGGGAGGAGAAGGTTCATGGAATCTTCATTTGCGGCTGAATCCACATGAGCGAGAGACAGACGAGCTCACTTCCTTATTAAATTGCTCTTTCTAACTTCATTTTTCGGGTGATAAGGATTCTAGAGTTTGGTTAAGTGATCAATGTGGTGTGTTTTCAACGGTTCAACCAAACATTCCTTATTCAACCAAAAAAAGAAACACCAATTGACAACAAGAGTTTTCACAAGAACGGACTGGTTGTGGGTTGGTTTTTATGTGTCTTCAAATAACTGTTAACAGTAGAGTATATCTTTTGATAGAGGAAAGGTACAGACGAACAGTATAGCCTTTAGGCCGGCAATAGTTTTTTTCCAAATAAAAAAAATCACTAGGTAAGTTTACAACTATGTAGATTGTAACTTTGTACCATATGACCATATGTCTATTACTGAGGTAGACTAGATGCTTCAACTCAAACAACTAACTATTAAAGGGTAACAGGAATTGGATACTTGGCAACTTAAGCCCTGCCAGTGCTACTGCCCAGATTCTATCACACCATTAAAGCCCCCAAAAGCTTTAGAGAAACGGGGCATGGAAGGGCCGGAACTGCATATTGTATCACACAACTAACAGAGACCACTCATGTCTCATTTAACTAAACAGTAAACACCTTTATCAAGATTTTATTTTAGATAACATGGGTATCCAGTTATTGCCTTAAAGGTCAGGAAAAGCTGAGACTCGAACTTGGAACCTATATCAAGAAAATTCAGCACATAAGGAACTGACCAGCAGCCACTTGCTGTGCAAATACATGCAGATAAATACAATACTCTGGAACCTATTTAGCTGAGATGGAAAGATATTTATTAGTCTACTCATACATGATACTGCATTTTACTCCAGAACCGTTTCTATCAAAAATTGTGCTCCAAAACCATTAAAAATTAAGCAAAGAATAATAACTGGAACCTATTTAGCTGAGTTGGTAAGATATTAAATAGTCTACTCATGTACTCCATATGATACTGCATTTTACTCCAAACCCACTTGTATAAATAATTGTACTCCAAAACCATTAAAAATTACGCAAGAATAGAATTTTCTGGGAACCAGAAATTTGGAGGTGAATGCAAACTAGTAAAGCTACAATATCTGAACGAAGTATAATGAGCAGAGATTGAGAGCATACCGAATCCAACGTTTCAGAACCTTTCTTGCAACATGCCACGACAAGTGGGTATAGAGAAGTGAACGGTGAGAAAAGATCCTCAGCTTCAACAGAACTACCATGCACTGTTTCTAGTTCATTTAAAGTAACGAACGCCCTCTCCAAAGTCCCCGATGAAGCAAGAGCAGATATCTTGGCCAAATAGGTTTCAGGCCTAGGTTTTTTCTTATCACGCAACGATCTCTTCAGTACCGCCCATGATGCATCCATAAGTTTAGAGTCGAGCGTTCGCGCAGCTGTTGAAATGACAGAAACAACTAATCCTTCATCAACAGGGAAATAAATAGGGGGGGTTGCTTTCTGACCCCCGGCTATCCATTTGGCCATGAATGTCAAGGACAGAAAGGTAAGTTTGCTGTGGTCATTCGCTATAGCAGCATCAGCAAGTTCGCAGCACAATTTCCAGGTGGGGCAAAGATTTTTGTTTTGTTCCATAGCCTAATGACATCAAACACAAATAAAATCAAAATACAGACACAACAATATTACAGAGCATCTAAACGAAAAACAATTCAAAAGGACCTTGCACTTCTCTATAACCAGCACCAAGGTGTCCAATCTCCGCTGCTCAAGACAGCTTCGCACACATTCACTAAAGACCCTTGTTTCTAACATATAACCCGAGTTTAGAGATAGATCTACATATTTCAAGGCATCATCAATCTGGTCGTTCATAAAAAGTATATGAATAACCAAATTATATGATTCGTCATCAGGCTGAGCATCCTTCCCAGATTGCAGCATCCTAGGCAAAAAAAAAGGTTTAGTTTAACAAAGTGCTGATATAATTACCAGAATATAGTATAGTTTGGCCTCTGTCTCACCAAACTTATAAAGGTGGCATATTGTGCGTTTGCCGAGGATAGGGGGCTTCAAGAAGCAAACTTACAGGTAATCATGAAATGGTAGGTAATGGTGATTGCAATTAACACACGCATGTTCAAAACCTAAAAATTCTGTATCAAACTAATTAAATGCACAAAAACACGAAGAAAGACTCCCTCAAGGAAAAAGAAAAAAAGAAACATTTTCTCTCAATGCCTATTCTTTACCAGCATCGGTACTCAAAGAACTCTGCACGCGAATTTTAAATCTATAAAGCTATTTCTCTTCAAAATCATCAACTAAAACAAGGACGTCAACTTATTTAATCTGTTGACCACTCAAAATCATGAAACATGACATGTATCCTTATCTCCCTTCACAAACAAAGATGATAAAAGAGTATAACATCCTCCTTCTTCACTTTCATTCCTCCCTTATTCAGCACTCACAACAATCAAGCTTTAAGTCAATGCATTCATAAAACAATCATTTATGGACAATTTTTCAGCTCTGTGACTAATGAGACAATTAACATTATTTTCCTTTCATGTACAGCAAAAGATAGTCAAAGCGATCAAACAATCAAATTCAAATCTTTGGCATCAAAAACATGTAATCCAAACCGACCTCATCACGTAAAATATTATCCACCTTTTGCCTCCAAAATCGCTAAACCATCAAGATAAACAATCTTCTCTCTTTTTCTCTCTGTAAACCTCCAACTGCCCATGCTTTCCATCACTTCTCAATGACATTGATGCGATCATATTCTCTTTAACTTGCGTGAATAAGACAAACAATCCAAAACTACCCAACAACCAAATCAAATTCAATTCTCTTAGTTTTCGCAAACAATCAAAAACAAACTAAGTTCATTTCATATCTCCCTTTCATCGTCCATTCTCCCTCTTATAATTCTCTTTACATTGCCCTTATTTCCTTTACTTCTAAAAACCATGATAGACAATTAAATCAACTCACATTCCCTTCCCTTTTCTTGTATATGACAACCAATTCACAACACGCTTACCAATCAAGTGTCAACCATGACAATCAAGACCAAAGCTTTTTTACATCTTTAAACTAAACTTATTGTAAATTCTTACTTGTGTTTAAAAAAAAAAAAACTAGCTACAAAAACTCTGGAAAAATCTTAACCTGAAATTATCTGGGAGGCACCAGGGGCCTAAATTTGAACGCCAACTTCATACATTCAAAAGGGCATAGCCCATTTTGTTGAATCAAACATCCTCTTTCCTTAATTTAATATACAACAACTCACAATCACCAATACTTAAATTCACACATTATCATTTCTTTTTCACAACCAACAAACTTCGTCGTACACTCAAACACCTTCCACCATTTCGTTTCTATCACGAACATTACAACAACTCATAATCACCAATAATTAAATTCAAACAATATCATTTCTTTTTTACAAACAACCTAACAACAAACCTCATCGCACACTCAAACACCCATTTCGCCATTACATTTCCGTCTTTCTCGGTTTCTCCTCCTTATTATCCATTCTCCCTCAACTTCTAACCAACATTACACAAATTTCAATAACCAAACCCTTTCTTTTCGCCCGAAAAGTAATCAAAATCCCGAATTCTCCACCCAAATTACACTTGACCATAAACACCAATAACAACAACAACCTCATTGCCTTTACTCCCTTCAAACCTCGTTCGCATAACATACATTTCACTTACCATTCTATTAACAACACACCAAGAAATAAATAAACCCTTTTAACCAAATAATAACTTCTTACGGCCCATTTCCTTAGGCCCAAACTAAAATAACCCGAACTAAACTAAATTATATTCAAATAACAAAAATAAACAAGACCCGAAAACTCATTTAACTAACTAAACTAAATTCTAATAACAAAAATAAACAAAACCCGAAAACTCTTCAACTAACTAAACTAAATTCTAATATTTAGATTAATAAAAACTCAAACTTAAAACTACGAAACACGTGTCCTGCCAAACTCGTTAACAATTAAATGCAAAATTAAATGTAAACAAAACTGAACCGAACAGAACTGAAAAGCGCGGAAAAAAAGAAAGATACCTGTCAATGACATTCTGGGCAGCCTTAGAAGCACGAACATAAGCCATACCTTTCAAAACCAAATTAAACGAGGCGGTATCGGGGGAAAGGCCATTAGCAACCATATTATCAACAAAATCAACAAGTTCCTCAGGGGGAGTTTTCAACATAACAAGAGCTCTCAAGTAGTAATTACAGAGAGCAACATCAGGAACATAACTAGTACTATTATTAGGATTGGAGCAGTGAACCCATTGTAAGAAAACAGAAACGATTTCGTCGAAACGTTTACGGGTTATGTAGTCAGCGAAGAGGGCTTTTAATGAGGTGGGATCTTGGTGTTGCGAAAGGAAGGTTTGGGTTTGGTAGAGATTGTAATGTTGGGTTATTAATAGGGAGTTGGGCTCGTGGGTTGGTGGTGGTGGGCTTGGCCATGTGGGCTTATTGGGCTGGGAGGTTGGGTTGGGTGGGAGTGGGGTGATTGAGTTGAAGGTGGGGGTGGGGATGGGGAGGGGTAAGGGTTGTTGGTTGAGGTGGGGGAGAGTTGAGATTGATCTGAAAAGAGTGAGGGGAGATCGGGATTTGGAAAGGTGGTAGAGGAGTGCCATTTGAAGGAAATGAGAGAGAGTGGAGGGGGGAGAAGGGTGGTAGGGTTTAAGAGAGGGAGAGTGTGAGATTTTGGTTTAGTGAAAGAAAGGAGTGACGAGCATTTCTGTTGTGGGGGAAAGAAAATGTGAAATGTGAGGTAAATCTCAGGATTGACCGCGAGAGTTTTGAGCTTTGACGAGTGAGGTGAGAATGAGATTCATTTTCCCCGAAAAAAAAAAGATTCTACAGATCTCGTAGCTGAAGCATTGCGAAAAAGATTGGCTAACCCTTCAGGTCAACGACCCACTAAATTTACTCCAATTCTTAGATATACCGGGTGTACGGGTACACGGTACACCCTATGAATTTATAACTAATATTACAACATATATCACTAGTCACATTTTCAATGGCATTAGTCAACCCCTTTATAATTAGTTATAAATCCATAAGGTGTACCGGTACACCCGGTGTACCAAAGACTTGTTGCTAAATTTATGTGCCTACATCTCTCTAAAATTCTATAATCTCTTTATTAGTTTTAGAGAGATAGGAGAGAGTGCTACTACCGGGTTTCTAACCCGGCGGGTCACTCTAACACTCTCCGAAGCATTGGGTGCCACAAGACTAATTATTGAAGGTGATAATCTAACGGTAGTAAAAGTCGTTAATGGTGAAGGGAAGGTGTCGTGGAAAAATTAGAAGTATTATCTTGGATATACGTGAATACTTGAAGCAGATACTGGAATGGAAGGTAGTGCATATCTTACGCGAAGGAAATAGGGCAGCTGATTGGATGGCAAATTTAGATCGCTGTAGTAACGATCCAATTGTATGGGATACGTCCTGGTCGAGTGAGCTTTGTATTCTCTTAGATGATAAGATGGGAGTTTTCCTCGAGAACAGGAGCTCCTAATCTAACATTTTATTCTTACATTTTAGAAAAGAAAATGTACATGGTACAACATGGGTGTACGGTGCTAGGTACACCTTACATTGTTTTCTATATTAAGCTTAATTTTCTAACAATTAAATAAATAAAGGCCCAATCTATTTTTATCTAAATATAAGGAAGGGTGTACGGAGTAAGGACAGTCTCTTGATTTTTCAAATCAGGGTAAAACTGCGTACATCAGATTTTCTCAGTACGCCATCTGAGATGGGATTATACTGAGAATGTTGTTGTTGTTGGTGGTGTACGGAGTAATGTACACTCGGGTGTACGATATAATTTACCGAGGTAAATTTTTTTATTTATGAAAGTGAGGTAAAGTTTTTTGTAGGTTGCGGAGATTTTTGACGTTAGTTAAGTGGGTTTCAAGTGTTTCTTTTTGTGTTGGGTTTGTGACGAAAATGGGGTTATCTAGAGGTGGCAAACGGGGTTATCGATTTGGGCTACCGTTGGCCGGTCAATCGGGTTCAATTCGGTTCGGTTCGGTTCGGTTTTTTTCAAGTTCGGGTTACAATCGGATCACTAATTTAGGGTTAGATTTGGTTTCGGATTGGGTCGGTTTCGGTTCGGGTTAAGTCGAGTTCAATACTATTTCATTTTTCTTTAACCCCGGCAATGTAAGTTGTTAAATATAACTAAACAATTAAAGTTTTTTCTAATTGAAATACAACCTCCGTGCCTTGTTGTTCGTCTTATTTGACAATGGCACAATATTTAATACAGTGGGCCATATCTATGTAAATGACCAAAATACCCTTAGTAAACAAGGGAAATTTGGTAGGAAAGGGTGAGTGGAAGGGTAGTAATTAGGACCAAAAACCAGAGGCAAAACCGTCAATTTGCCAAAAAAAACTTACCAAATAAAGAATGAGAAGAACAACAAGACACAGCCCAAAATGGAAATAGGAAGAACAATAAGACACGGAGGTTGTATGTTTTTATTGTTTAATTTTATTATTAGCGTACATTTCATGATAACAAAGACAATTAATCGGGTTTATTCGGGTTCGGATCGGTTTCGAGTTTAACTAATTCGGGTTAAAAACGGTTCGGGCTCGAGTTGAATTCGCTTTGCCTATACGGATCACTAATCGGTTCGGTTCGGTTTGAAACGGGCCGGCCCAATTTGCCACCTCTAGGGTTGTCTAGAGATTCAAATTTGCACTAGATATTAGAACTGACCCAAATACTTCCACATGTTATGACTTCTTGGAAGAACAATGCAAGGAGTTGCTCCGTGGTGGAATGGGACATACCGAGCTCATCTTCTCCACTCCAGAACCACCATAACCATATCCAAACAGCCAAACAGGAATGGCAAAATGTGTTTCTAATGCACGAGAAGAGGTTGACAAATGTAGTAGCCAATATCATAACCCGAAATGCCCAACAAGGTGGTTTTGAGGACAACTTTAATTATGTATTGATCTTATTGTTTAGGACTCTTATACTTTAAAAATACAATAATGCTTAATAATGATTTATTTCATACAAAGAGAAATATAGATATGTATGGAAACTCGAATGAGTTCCTTCAAGAGCATTGCTCTCTATTTATAATACAAAGAGTAAATAGATGCAATCTACTTTATTACATTTTATTGGTTACATAAGGATTGAGATGTTGATTTCATCTCTTCTCTTTTCATCTTTATAAATATGTAAGTTGTGACCAAATTGATCTTTATTCTGACCTAACTTATCACATATACATGCATTGTTATCTGGCATATTGGACTAACCTGGCTCTGATACCAAAATATAGATGAACAGTAGAATAATGCTTAATAATGATTTATTTCATAAAGAGAGAAATATTTTACATTGAGAGAGAAATTTAGATATGCATGGAAACTCGAATGAGTTCCTTCAAGAGCGTTGCTCTCTATTTATAATACAAAGAGTAGTTTCTTCTCGTAAATATATTGTCAAAATCTGTACATATAGGGAAGTTGGGTGTTGTTTTAAATGCGTGGGCAGCGACAATAGTTTGTGAGCTGACGTTGGGCAAGCGTCGGCCCAACATAGACGACGCTGACCCAACATCGGTTTACTTGTTTATTATTAATTTTTTCGATGGCCCAACATCTGAGATGGGTCCTGACGCTGGCCAGCGTCTAATTTCATAAATCAAACGTTGAGCCCAGCATCGAGGCCCATTTCAGATGTTGGGCTCATTTTTTTCTTTACTTGTTAGTTTCTTAGCAATTAATTAATTTTTTAGTTTTTCATTCAGATGCTAAATGCGTTATTTTTTGTAGTGTAAATTTATTATTTTAATATACTTTTTTGAACATTGGGCCAACTTGAATCAAAACGACCCGACCCAAAAAAACCCGAAGATATTCAGCTGGAAAATGACCCCAACCAAAAGAACTCGAAGATATTCAACTCGAAAATGACCCCACCCAAAACAAACCAATTCTGGCCAGCTCGCTCGAAGTGACAGGCCAACACGAGCTTTGGAGGCTCAATTAGAGAGCTTGTAAATGTTGTAATAATGTAGATGGGATATACATTTACCCCATTAATGTACTTCTCCTTAATTAATGAAGCACCTAACAGAACAACACAAAGCTTTTTACTCTCCTTCCCCTCCCTGGCTCGTCCTAATTTTTTGTGGAAAACAAGATTTACGATAAAAAAAAAAAGAAAAGAAAAGAAGAGAGCTGTAATGTTCTTTACTGATGAGTGATGAAACCTGCTGTTTATATCTGCACAAGCTAGCTGGTATTTATAGCTTGTAAACTGATTACTGCCAAGTGCCAAGTGACCTAACTATTAGCTCATGCTAAGTACAATATATAACTGATTCCAAATCTAATAACCTGAAGTCCTCAATAACATGTAACTACATCTCGCAGCCTTGCACAACTCGAAATGCTGATTTGGAGATGCTGATCGATATGTCCAACAATATTTCACAAGACAATCTAGTTGCTTAATTGATGAAGTATCCAAACCAGTAGCTCTACAAATGTTGAATTCATTTCTTCAAGAAGTCTCCATAAACAACGAACTTGTTGTAATCTTGCAGAGTCATACCTCATGAAGGGAGGGATACTCGAAGTCATTTAAAGAAGGAAAACTTGAATCTCATTCAAAGAAACTGAGCATCACACAGTTAAGTGTCTATCATCTACGTACGGAGTATGAAAACTGAGCATCATTCACTATTTTGAACCTATTAGCATTCCTAAGCAAAGGTAAAGGCTGACAATGTATTCACAGCACAACATGGCTTCATTCTGGTGCCATTTGACTGGCAGAATTTTGTAATGCCTCCAGAATTTCATTCATATCAGTCCAATCAATGTCTGGGAACCTGCATAAGGGAGTGATCAAAGTGTAAAGATAAATCACCAGGGCAAAACCCCTCCAAAAAAAAAGATCACCAGAGCAAAAAAAACTACTGTAATATTCTGTTTAATGACAAAAATACCAATTTGTCATGTTTGATCATTGTTCAAGAAAACTAAACTCGTATAGTGCCTGAAAAGGAGTTCTTCGGTGCCAAAAAATAAGTGTAGACAATAACAGTACAGAAAGTCGCACTTACCATGTCGACAAATCGTAAGATTCACTGCTAGGTGGCGTAGGTGCTTTTAAGCATTATTTAAGCTCCTCCACCTAGATGAAACAAGAGCAAAGTCCTTTTTAATCGTTTTGTTGATAAGAAGAGGGAAACTAAATAGCTTGTTTTTGTCATAAGCCCTCGGCAAGTAAGAGCAACAACTCCATGAAATGATGAAAACTTAACACAATATTTTCCCTTCAATAATAGTAGTTCATGACACCATTTAACTGACGAAATTAAATATTCTCAAGTGAACATGCAGTGTGTAAAGAAGATATACATGAGATCAAGTTCTCAAAATTACACTAATCATGAAGTGAGATTCAGTGATTGAAAACATGTGTGATACAGAATTATAGTTTTATAGATTGAATTGTAGAAATTAGAAAAATAAACATTTAGGCGGGAAAGTTAGTTACAAGTTGTTAGATGTAATTTGTTGGCAAACAGCTGTGCCTGTTGTTCTTTGTGATTGTATGGCTATAAATAGCTAAGATGTAAGCTGAATACATTCATTCAATAAAAACCAAGTATTTTCTCTACATTCCACTCTCTCTCTACATCTCAATTCTCTCTAAATTCTACATAGAACTTGTTCTTCAGTTGTTTTCTTCATCCCTGCAACTCAGTCTTGTTCTGGTTTGTTCTCGGGTATTCGACAATCCCTGAATTCACCATCATTGGTATCAGAGACAGAACTACATTCTTGATTAAACACCCACCCACATAACCCATTTCATAACCAAACACAAAACTACAAAATTTCCAACCACAAACATGGTACAAACAAGAACATTTCCTGAAAGTTCTGCAAAAGAACAAACCAGATTATTGCAGACTCAAATGACTGATATGCAGACAAAGATGGTTGAGCAGCAACAGTTAGCAGCTAATCAGATGGAGTTATTGTTGAGAAAGATTAATTCCTTGGGAGAAAGAAA
>ONZK01000657.1:0-13564 GCA_900322385.1 Pharnaceum exiguum
ATATCTAAATCGCCTAATAATAACAAGATAATATTAAAACGGGTTTTCCAATTGTTTTCCCTAATAGTATGTATATGTATGCGTGCTTAAATAAAATTGGTGGCGGCTCTTGTTCAAAAGCATGCGCATTCAACTACCTAGCGGGTAGGTGCACGGGTTTACCTAGTCTAAGTGGATTCATTTCCCTTAGATCGGGGCCCCTGTACCTACAAGTTGTCACCATTCCCTTGGTAAATCTCCTCTCACGGTGATATTTTCAAGTCTTTGTACTGTGAGAGTATTAGAGTGACCTATCAGTCAAAAACTGATAGTTATACTCTCTCTCTCATCTCAATAAAGTTAATAAAGGAGTCATATTTACTTAAGAGAGATATAGGCTGAGTGTGGGGTTGTTGTTAAAGTGATATGTTTAGAGGTGGCTACTAAGCTGACTTGGCTCGAAACCGCTCGGTTCAATTTGTGTCAAAGTTGAGTCGTTGATCGAGTCGGCTCGGTCAAAGTCGAGTCGAATATAGCGAGCTGACTTTGAGCTGGCATTTTAATTTAACCAAGTCAATTCGAAACCGATGAGCTGCCTCAGCTTAATCGCAATTCGATGACTTACGAGCAGACTCAGCCTAGCTTTTGCCCAGGCCACTTGAGTGAATAAATTTGAGCTCTTGTGACTTTTCGACTTGAATTGTCATAACGAGCTGGTGAATTGTACCTACTTAACGATTTTTCGAGCAATCGAATAAAGCCGACTTGACTTTGAGCCAAGGTTTTCCTACATATCAGCTCGGCTCAAGTCGGCTCGAACGTACACGAGCTGAATTTGAGTTGAGGGTCAAGTCGTTTGAGCTGAGTCGTAAGTTGGTCGTCAGCTCAAGTCGGCTCGTGGCCAGCTCTAACTATGTTGTAGCTGTGAAGTGATGTAATTGTGGCTGAAAGTGATTTCACCTATAGACGGGGGAAGAGGTGAAAACAGCTTTCAAGTCCTAAATTTGGAAAATGCTTTCACTAAAAGCACTTTTGAAAAAAAATCAATAACCGCAGAAAAATAAAAATGCCAGCAGTTTGAAAGGATTTCAACCTCAACCCCAAACGCAACCATAGACATAAAGAGTTTTGTATGATTGAGGGCCGTTCTTTACAACTTAAATTAAATTCAGTTTTTCAAAGTTTATTGTGACTTACGAACGTAAGAAATTTCGATCTCAATATCTATTCGTAGTTATTATTATATTATTTAAAATGTCTCATCATATAGTTTCGGAAGAGTATAATATTTATATGATTCTGATCATTGATTGTGTGTTAAAAAAATTAAATAAAAAGTTAAGTTTTTTTCAATTGCTATAGGCCCGAATAGTCTCACAAATACACAATCTTTTTCGTTTGTAGTCCTGTCCTGCGTTTGTAGTTTCTATCGTTAAAAACTGCAAAAGTTAGCGATGATTTAAGGATATCTGCAGACTGCAGCAAAGCAGGCATGTAATTTCGTGAGAGCTTTACGACAGCCTAAATGAGAGTAGTACGTCAGAAAAGTTAGAAAATTAAATACAGAAACAAGGATTTCGAAAAGAGAAAGTAGTCCAAAGTGTTCAAGACAGACAGGAAAGGATGGGAAATTGCTTTCTTTTGACAGTGTGCTTATAATTGGACCGAAATTAAGCAATAAGCACTTGCAGATGCTGATGCATGCAGCTTCTGTTTTCTCCCACCGGCAACCGTCATTGACTGCCAACGAGGTTTAAAGGCCTGTATTAATATTCCATACAATGATAGATTGTTAGTATATGCAAGAAAGAGACTCACTTGTATAAAATCCCATGATTTTTGCTATATAAGGTTTACACGGAGAATCATAATAATTGCAATTGGTATGTGAGTGACAGACATTAAACAAATATTGAACCAACTTGGACACCTTTGTTGGCGTTGGATTCCACAGTTTGCATCGCTGGATGACTCGGCTTTATTTTCCTTTCGTTTTATATTGTTTCAACTTTCAAGTGTTTCTGATCATTGATGAAGTCCAAGTAGTGTGCTTGTGGAAGTTCATTACGGTAGAGCATATTAAACTACGGAGTAATGTCGACAATAAAAACTACGGAGTAATAATAGCATATGCTCAAATATAAATTTTCGCCCATCTTACCAAGCTGTGCTCAGTAATTTGTCACTAATTTCTATCAAAATGCTTTCAAAAAAGAAAAATTCAAAAATGTTTACGTTTTGTTAGTATTTGCTCCACAAATGATATCCATGACCGTTTTTTAGTTTGACGAGTCCTTAATTGATGATTGAGAATCAATAAAATCATGCAACATAGAGAAAGCAAAGAAAACAAACGTTATGACTTATGAGTGAATGCCTTTCTTTATAATTGGTAGTGGTAGCATAACGTTCATGTACTTGAACTCGCCCAACCATTGGAAAAGTGATCAACCAAACATCAGAATCTTATATTTTGTAAAACTTGTTTGTCAATTTGCTCTAGAAACAAAAATAATAATGTCAAGTGTACGTTCAAGTCTCTAACGACTGTAATAATCCAAGATTTTGTTTTACTCAATTGTGGCTCGGCCGTTTTTCTTTTTAGAGATGACGTATTATTATATAACAACTCTATGATATATCCGGTAAAATTGTGACTAATAATAATAGATTGACTAATTACATTTATTTAATTTAATGTTTTGAAAACCGGATCCGACCAGCTAATACGACCGGTTTATTCGAAAACTAGTGGTCCGACCAGTTTTCAAATCCGATTTGACTGGAAACCGATTGTTCGATGAGTGTTCAAATTCGTTTTTTAACCGAATTTGGTCAAAACCATTCAACACCAGTCGGACCGGCCACTTCAGAGTCCGGTTCTAAGTAGAATTCTTTTTTTAAAAAACTAATAACTTTAAAATACCGGTTTTATTGCCGGTTGAACCAGTTGAGAGACCGGTTTGTTTTCATAATATTAAAATTTTTGTGAACCAATTTCATATATGAGACATGGTGATAGGGGTCCTTATTGTGTAGCTAGGGGTCATTATAGTGTAGCCAAATGGTCATTATTGTGTACTCGAGGGGTCATTAGTACCCATACTCATATATGAAACAGGTTCACACAATTTTTTTCCTTGCATTTATTAGGCGACTAATGAGTTTTTAATTTACACCGATTGTATCTATGAATTTGAGGTTATTATAGTTTTTTTATAGTTGAATTCATATTTTTCAAAGTATTGCAACTTATTATGCTTATAATTTGAATCAGCGGTGCCAAGTCCTTTCCTGTTAGATTCATGTCAAAATGCCACAACTCAAAAAAATCCTTACAACATAGAGATTTTTTATTTATATTAATTGGAATTTTTGAAAATATAATTTAGTAAACGTAATGCCTAATTTTCTTGTTACAATATTTCAAATTTAATTGAGTTCAATCTAAATTCTAAAGAGTTTATGATGTATTTTGTTCATATGTAGTTGCTACAGTTTAGATGTTTTTTTTGGATAAGTCATAAGTAGGTGCTAGGTTAATAATTGTCATACTCTACCGTAAAAAATGAAACCGAAAGCAGAAGGAATTTGCTTTGATATCTTGTGCGATATGCGTAATCCTTAAAATCAGAAACAAGAATAATATAACTCACAATCCACCTAAATTAAGACAAAATCCCATTATCCCCAAAAAAACACCTCATAAAATCTCCAATTTCTTCCTTTTCCACAAATTTCCACCTTTACCAACTGTAAGTGGACCCCACAATTAAAGCCAAAACAGCAACAATTCAAAACAAAAAAAAATCAAAAATCAAAAATCAAAAATTTCCCACTGTCACTCATTTACTCATTGCAACCTCACATATTCTAAGCTGAAAAAAAAAAAAGCAAAAAAAAGAAGAAAAAAGGCAGCCAATTGGAAAATGGTTAATGGTTAGTAGAGGAGGGACAATGACCAGCCATCAAACAGCTAATCAATCCTGTTCGGCTGTTCCTCACTTTCACCCCCCAACACAACACAACAGTACAACAACAACACTCACGTCACTCAGTCCCTATACTAACTCCCTAGTTATTGTCATACCGCCGCACCCCCAACAACAAATAAAAAACCCACAAAATGACACACTAGCAAGTAGCAATACCATTTCCTCATAACCCCTTTTAACATCTCTTCCTCTCTTTGGTCTCACTTATTGTCCGTCCCTCCTACCAATCAAAAAATGAACCCGTCAACTCCACTCTCTCTCCTCTTCCTCCTCACCCTAACCCTCCTCCCACTACTCCCCTCAGCCGACGACAAAACAGTCTTGACTTCCCTCCGCTCGTCCCTAAGGGGCCGTTGGAACTTAACTGGTGACAACCACTGCAAATGGCAGGGTGTTGTTTGCAACAAAGCTGGTCGTGTTTTCGAGCTTCATTTGCCCGGTGTTGGCTTCATGGGTCCAATCCCATCAAATATTCTCGGTAACCTTTCAGAGTTGAACTTCCTGTCGCTTCGGTATAATGCTTTAACGGGCTCAGTTCCGTCTGATTTGGCCCAATGTACGAAGCTTCAGTATCTTTACTTGCAGGGAAATCAGCTCTCGGGTGATATCCCTGATGTTGTGTTCAAGTTGCCGAACTTGTTCCGGCTTAATCTTGCTGGGAACAGGTTTGGTGGAAAAATTCCTGACAAAGTTAATGATTTGAAAATGCTGGCGACGTTGTATTTGCAGGAGAATCAGTTGACGGGTAGTTTACCTGATTTGAAATTACCTGCACTCGTGAACCTCAATGTGTCGCATAATCTGCTTACCGGGAGCATCCCGGAGCAGCTTTGTGGGATGGATCCTAGTGCCTTTGAGGGTAACTCACTCACCCCCTGCCCGAAGAAGGCGGGCAGCGGGGGGAGTGGGAGTACTGGGAAGAATAAGAAGAAGAAGCTATCGGGTGGCGCGATCGCGGGGATCGTGATTGGGTGTTTGGTAGCGTTGATTCTTGTCCTGCTTTTGTTGTTCTTCTGCTGTTGTAGGAAGAAGCAGAAGCAAAATGCCGCTGCGGGAGGGGTGGCGACGAGGTCAATTGATAGCAATGGGAATACTGGAAGGAAGAGTGCTGATGTCGAAGCGCCGGCAGTGCCAGTTGTTGCTGCTGCTGCAGTGGGTACAGCCGCGGCTGCTGCACCGTTGGGTGGTGCTGCGGCAGCGAGAGCGGGGCCGGGAGATAAGAAGCTGACGTTCTTCTCAAAGGGCCCGAGAGTGTTTGATCTGGATGATTTGTTGAGAGCGTCAGCGGAGGTGTTGGGTAAAGGAAGCTATGGGACGACGTACAAAGCGTCGCTTGAGAATGGCGGTGCGGTGGCCGTGAAGAGGTTGAAGGATGTGACGGTTGAAGAGGGTGAGTTTAGAGAGAGAATGGAGGAGATTGGGAAGTTGGAGAATGAGTACTTGGTTGCTCTTAGGGCGTACCATTGTAGTGCTATTGAGAAGTTGCTTGTTTATGATTACTTGCCTATGGGAAGCTTGTCTGCTCTTTTACATGGTCAGTTTTTCTTTTCTTTAACTTCGTTTTCATTATCCTTATTATTAGTAGTAGTACATTTTTGTTTTTATTGGGATTGGTTTATTTTGGTTCATCATTGTGTCTTTTCATGCTCTGGGTTTCTGTTATCTGTTTGATCATTTGTTGTTCTGCATCATTTTTCCCTTTTTTTTTGGATATGATTTGTGGAGTTCTGTGCGCCTGTCACCTGTGCTTTCATGGATCTGATGAAACTTATTCACATTTGTGTTACATGGGTCATTGGGTTGTTTTGATCTTGGATTGTGAGAGACGTAGAGGGGACATATTTGCTTCTCCTAGATCTTTTGATGGGGATCTCAGTAACTTTTTATTTACATTGTGTCAACTATTTGTCTTTCATTTTGATCAGCTGAAATTGTGTTTAGTAAACTGGGGTGGAATTTTACTGTACGCGGATCTATAATGGGCGCTGTTGAAACTTAAATCTCAGTCTCATGTCATAATTTGGTCGTTGATGCAACTTGTGAACTATAAACATGGTGTTAGACGCGGTTTCGTTGTCAGCTTTGAGTCTTTGACTTGGTTTATATAATAGTCTACCGGTGAAAATATAGTTATTGAATTTGTCTGTCTTATTATGACCTTAATTTCACTGTCATTGCCGTTGGTGATTCCTGCCAGCATCTTTTGTTTAAGGACCTTGATGTTGACAATGTAGATCGATCTCCAATCTAAGTCGGTGTTCCTGTCAATCTAGCATACTGTTGTTTAAGTTCTGAAATCAAATACTCAAATAGTCAAATGCAAGTGGAATTTCACCGACAAGCAAAGAGTTTTTCTGAATTTTATTTGTCTGTTCTGAACAGGTAACAGAGGAAGTGGACGGACGCCATTGAACTGGGAAACAAGGTCTGCCATCGCCCTAGGAGCAGCCCGCGGCATTGCCTACATCCACTCACAGAGCCCTGCATCCTCCCATGGGAACATCAAGTCATCTAACATACTCCTCACTAACTCCTATGAGGCTCGTGTATCCGACTTTGGCCTTGCTCAACTTGCTACTCCTAGTGCCACTCCAAACCGCGTTGCAGGATACCGTGCACCAGAAATCACAGACCCTCGTAGAGTGTCTCAGAAGGCCGATGTGTACAGTTTCGGAGTTTTCCTCTTGGAGTTGCTTACTGGCAAGGCCCCCTCACACAGTGTCTTAAACGAGGAAGGGGTTGATTTACCGCGGTGGGTACAGTCAGTAGTGAGGGAAGAGTGGGCTGCAGAGGTATTCGACGTCGAGCTCCTCAGGTATCAGAACGTTGAGGAGGAGATGGTTCAGCTCTTGCAGCTCGCTATTGATTGTACTGCTCAGTACCCAGATAGCCGACCTTCGATCACTGAGGTTACCAGCCGCATTGAAGAGATTTGCGGTGCCAACGCAAGACCTAGTCAGGACTTGCTAGGGGACATCTCAAGTGATCCAGAGAACAACTCTAAACCAAGCTAGAGTTAAGCAGCAAACTTTCAGGTGCACACATTCAGCACAGCAGCACCTATTGATCGATTTTAACAAATTCTATTGATTTTTACATTGTTACATGTCTATTCATAGAGAAAATACTTGGAAAATTGTTTGCTTGTTCATTCTTGATACTCCATTGAGATTCATGTCCTATCCGTGTTCTTTCTGTACTTAATTTTCTCCCTTTTCCCCCCTTTTCTTCTTTGTAATTTTTCTCTCATTAGTTTGGCGGCACTTTTTTTTGTTCCTGTATCCAATGGCTTTGTAAGGAGGTTCGACACACTTGGTTGTATGAACTGAAATGTGAATACTTTCTCCTTGTTCTAATGTTCTGTTTACTTAATTTTGTCCCTATAATATGTTGGTGGATCTCGTTTTCTGATATGCAGTCATTTGGTGAAACCTATGTTAAAAGTAAATCTTGATTAGTCTTGTTAACAACCAGTACGTGAGGCTGATAGCTAACATTGATGTGTTGTATTAATTTTAAAAGTGTCAACTACTTTAGTACTCCTGTCCTAGTACTAAATTATATCGAGTATGAAATATTGGTATGCTTTTCTAGCTGTAACCAGGTAATTGGAGATAGGATTAGATATGGCATCAACTTAATGGCACGTTGACACAACGTGCTTAAGAGTTTCATGATCATTGTGTTTTGATTCTCTGAGCTTTTTCTTGTCGGCCTTCATCATCAGTCAGCCAGTTCGATTTTACATTAAAAGCCGCAACAAGAAGATTGTAGAAAGCCGTCGAAAAAAAAAAGAGGTTAAATGAGTGCGAATGACGAAGGGAAAAATATATTGTGGTGTAAAACGAGTATACGAGCCGACCACATTTACATTGACAAATGGTGTCTTTGGATATTAGAACGCCCAATTGTAATATCCATTTAACATTGACAAAGTTAATGAGAGTAGTGTCACCGTGTTAGGAATTTAGGATGGGTGACAAAATATTATTGATATACAACTGTATACCCTATCATATCTTATACAACAATCGATAAAATTCATTTCAGATGGCCTTGCACCACCGCTTATTGGACTTGTTTGGGAGTTAGCAGGAGCATCTAGCAGTTGTTAGTTAACGGTTAGCATGAGTAGTTTTGAATAGCAGTTACCGGTTAACAGTTAGACTTGTTTGGTACAATTTTAATTAGCAGTTAACAGTTTTCTGGTGCAAAACAGTGATGAATAATAAAGTATTCTTGAAAATGCTTTGTTCAAGAACATTTTGTTGAAGAGCATTTTGCCCTCCTTTACCAAACATGTCCAACAGTAGTTTTGACTAGTCAAACTACTCTTACAAGACAAAAATACTAACTACTCTTGCTACCTACTATCTACCAAACAATATGTGGTACTCTATATCCGAGGTCGTGCTTTAAGAGATACTCCCTCTGTTTTCCTATTATCTTATGATTCACTTTAGCACAGGTTTTTAGGAGCCCTAAAAGTGAGGGTAAAATTACCATATTGACTTGTGGGGTATGTAAAATTACCATATTTTGTGTGAGGGGTAATAAAAAAAATGTGAGTGGGATGGGAGTGAGAATAAAATAAAGGGAGGTGAGAGTGTTGTGAGAAAGGGATATAATGGTAATTTAGGGTATGAGACCGGGCCATAAATAGAAATCATAAAGATAAATTAAAACCACCCCAATAAGGCAATCCATAGGATAATAGGAAACCGAAGGAAGTACCTTTTATCCACGCGTAAAGATGGAGTTCCTTTTGCCCGATAAGAAAAAGTTATTTGTAAAAAAATACATTTGTAAATTTTAAAAACGCATTTGTATATATTTTTTGAAGTAATTAAATGATATTAGCTAAAACTAAAATCACCTGCACATTAGCTAGTGCACAATGATCATGACATTCTTTTTTTTTTTTTTGTGTAGAGGGAGGCAATGAGGTCAATAAGAATCGAACTCCCAACCTTAAGGGTTGAAGGTGTACTCTCTACCACTTAAGTAACTCTATCTTCTTATCACGACATTTATGGATATGCATAATTGCATAGACATGCATTATAATTTGCCTTCCACCTCAACCCCCCTCAGGCCCTCGTACCACGTCCTTTTCTACTTTGTTTCCATATGTTAAGTAGAATTTAGATCAGAGCTTCCCAATCGGGATTAAGCTGATCCGTGAACGAATTCCAGAATTAGAAAAATAACAAATATGCAAGGTGGCAAGGTGCAAACTGCAACCGCAAAAGACCAAGTCCGGGCTTTATGCACTTTGATTGTGAAACCAAATCAACAAACTTAAAACCAACTTCACCTTTATTGATTGGACTATCTACATCAGATCAAAACTACATTAACACGTCAAATTTGCAACTCATAAGAGGTTAAAAAGTACGGATACTTACAAATTAATGAAATAAAAATGAATTTAATTTGGAACTTTTTTCCTATAAGAATGAAGTTCTTTTCATCAAGGCTCTATCTTGTTGAGTTTGTGTTTGGAACATTCGGCCATTGACGTACCTTCTGTGTGATCTCAAACACCTTGAAAAAGTGCGCGAATAATTGATTTTTTCTTGTGGGAAAACCATGCTTATGATGACTTCTTTTTGTAAAGGTAATGTCAGCATTTGAAAAGGAGGACTGCCTCGTCGAGGCTGGCATGCAGAGTGATTCTGTCTAAGTAGCTTCAAGGGTGAGTGCTGGAAAAAAGTTGCAATCACCCACATACGTAGTACGAGTAGTTTTTTTTTGTGTATAGAGCTAGTTTGTTGATTTAAAGAGAAGTATGTTTTGTACCAACGGAGCTTTGGTGTCCCATAATGATTTACCATCTCGTGTGCCACTTTAATATAAGCCGTCCGTCATTTCTTAATGCATATAGAATAAAAAGCATTAGCAAATATCATACAATCAAGATTAAGTGACCCGGTACACGAGATGCTCCACCATTACGGGATACGAAATTCGGTCTGCTTTTCTATTACCGGGTTATTGACCCGCTAGATCAGCTTAACAATGTGTTCCCTCTCCATGTCGGATATTGAATTATTTTAACCAAAATAAATAAATACATAAAGTGCATTCAAAATGGCTTTTTTAGGAATTAATAACAAAGTCTATTTTTTATTTCTTTTAGTGGAGCTAGTGAGGCTTTGAGGCTAGGGGAGAATCAAGCCTCTAACTTTAAGGGTTAAAGGTGTAGGTGCATGATAATAATAAGTTGACGAGGTAAAATTGACAATTATTTGCCATCTAAGATTTTCTTTACCCGCTTTAAAAAAAAATATTTTCTTTACCCCTACCATGTAGAGAGTATATGATTTAAAATAAAGATTTTTTTTCCAACTTCTTTTCAGGTCGATACAGCAGCTCAATTTAGTCAAATTCAGTTTTGCTCACATTCTTGTGATCATAAGACGTTATGACACCAATATTAATTCCTTCACAATTATTGTATGCTATATTGATATTGATAGGATAATAATAATCAATTATTTAGTGTCAAACTTATAAACAAAAGTTTTGGTTAAACACATTTCAGTTCACTCCAATATAATTCACTTCATTAATAGAAGTCGAAAAGAATAGGCCATAGTTATTATTATTATCATCGTTTCTTATTTTCTTCAATCACCAATTACATCAATAAATCATGGAAATATATCTTTTTGGTTACCCGACATATAGCATAATACCAAGTTGGTACCCGTTTTTTTCAATATTCTAAAATAGTTACCTGACTAATTAAAGGTTGTACCATTTTGTTCACCTACCTGGTTTTCTTCACCGAAAAACGTGAAAATCGGTGCTATTTTGGTTATTTTAGCATCCCAATTTTCTAAAGTGCAGTTTTCCTCCTTATCAATATAAAAGAATATAAGTATAATGAAAAAGAAAACAAAAATCAGGGTTTTTGTTCTTTTATTAAGTTAGGGAATTTTGGAGGGAATTGTGATATTTCTAATTAAACTTCTGTTCTTTTATTAAGTTAGGGAGCTAAAGTACACTATAGACGAACTTGGATACTAAAATGATCAAAATAGCCCCAATTTTCATGATTTTCTGTATCGTAAACCAATGAGGTACCCAAAATGGTACAATCTTTAATTAGTCAGGTAACTATTTTGGAATATTGAAAAAAACGGGTAGCAACTTGGTATTATGGTATATGTCGGGTAACCAAAATAGTATATTTCCATAAATCATTACAAAATTCCACGTCGCCAACTATAATGTATAATAATCAAGAAAGTATGATTGGTAAATTAATTTATTAAACTCATTTATGAACTAATGAAAGCCTGACAGGCTGATCGATCTTTATTGAAGTGAACTTACATGAACTTAACTGGACTAAACTAGAGAGAAAAAAGTTTAGGCCTTGTTTGGGATCACTGTGAGTTTTAAATTTTTGGTTTTCAAATTTGTGATAATGATGTTATTATTGAAATTAAAACATTTGGCATGATATATCTTGTTATGATTTTAAAAATTGACAACCAAAACTTGAAAGCCACTTTTTCTGGTTTTCAGAAACTGGTTTTTAGGTTTGAAAAAAATTAGAAACTAAAAACTCAAAACGATTCGAAACAACATCTTACTTAACCGAAATGAAAATATAGTTACATATCATGATGAATTGAAGTTACTTGAGAAAAAAATTAACTTTACTTAAATGCGACAATTTAATAATGAACCAAACTGCGTTACAATCGGATTCCATATCGGCCTAAGCATGACACGACGACCTACTAGTTTTCCCCCCTTAAGCCTTGTTTGGAAAAGAGTAGTTAGCTTGAGTGGTTATAGTTTTGTAGTAATAAGAAACCACTCTTGACCAAATGTTATTGACAACATTTTCACTATTCATTACCTTTTGTACAATAAAACTACTAACTGCTAACTGTCAACCAACTCTGACCTGCTAACTACTAATTGCTAGTCAAACCTACTAACCAATAATTGCTAATTATTAACTGCTATCTACTCATACTAACTCCAAAACAAGGCCTAATGTAGCTAGTTCGATTCTTGGCAATGGCGCATATGATCAATTTATACCATGTCATGAAAAACAGACAAAATCGTTTTTCAAGTAGTACAATATTTTTCCACAAAAACTTGGATGAACTCGTTTCATATATGAGATGGAGTTATAAATTTCAGAAAAGGTGATTAGTGACTACTCAGTTATCATTAGTGACCCTGTTAGTCATTAATGAAACGGGTTCACCTAGTTTTTTCCAATTTTGTAATTAGGGGAAAGTAGAAGATTTAGAGGCATGGAAGTTTATAACTAACACAATTTTGTCGTCCTTCAATATTGTCTTATTTGTGTGTAATCTCATACCGATCATTTGTAATTTGATTAATATTTATAATTTTTAATTAAATTGAAATATATCACACTGTTTTAGGACACCAATGCCACATCACGGAATTATTTACATGAATTCTCAAATTTATAATTTGGGTTCATAATTTTTTATGTGGACAATTGTGGAAAGAAAATGTTACACAAATGGAGGATAAAAGGCATGGTGCCAAAGCCATTATTTGTACATTTTTATATTTCAATTTACAAATTTACAGTTATTAGGAATTAGTCCCAACATAACGAATATTATAAAGATAAGATTTTGTTTCAAAGGTAGCTAAAATAGCGTTTAGCATCGTTTATTTCGTTTTTGTTTCAAAGGCATCATTTATTTTGTTTTTGTTTTAAAAAACAAATAAACAGTTTTTCTCATTCTTATGTTTTTAAAAGCAATTCAAGAAGAGCAGGACCAATCTTTAGATGGTCCCTTTCACAAGGTCTCCGGACCTATTGGCTTAAGTTCCTCGCTTGGGGCAGAAGCCGGTCACCAAATTTCCACTATTATGAAAAGAGGTTAAGAAAGTCCACAAGATGGTCCAAAAACGAGCAAACCAACAAGTTCCTAATAAATGCCCTTAGTCCTTGTCTTACTCTTGCGTACATATAAAAATGCAGTACCTATATGCAGTTTTTCAGATCCCATGTGGTTATGGGACAAATCACATGGACAAAATAACTGCCCATCAATTTTAAAATGCCAATGTGGATAGCAGATAACAGTCATTCAACAAAGCATTTGTAACAAGATTTTATGACGCTCTTGGAGGTCTAGCAGACATATTTTGGCTGTTGAATTACTCTGTGTTTGAACCAAGTTCTGCTTAATATTCTGTCACCCAATTGACAAAAAGAACTGACCAGTTCCAATAAAAAAACAAATTAATTAGAGACTAGAGAGTATCAAACTGAGCTGCAGATTGATGTGAACTAATTGAGTAACAAGTCAATAAAGGGATGAAAGTAGAACCTTCAAAGGTCTCAATTTTCCTTCACTTGCAACTTCCTCTTGGACAGAGGGACTCTCCAAGAGCCAAGAGGGAATACCAGAATATTCAGGCCATGTTTCTAAAGATTTATTCCGACAACAATTGTACAATGTAATCCATAACTTCATATCATAGGCAACTCTATTTTCAATGAAGCTTAGCTTAGTCTAGTGGCGTTCGACCCTAGTTCCCATTGAGAAGATAATCTCCCCCCCCCCCCC
>ONZK01000657.1:19321-49586 GCA_900322385.1 Pharnaceum exiguum
TCGAGCCCGGCTCGAGCTTAAAACGAGCCGAGCCCGAGCCGAGCCTTAGGATAAGCGAGCCGAGCCCGAGCCCTAGGCAGATCGAGCTCGACTCGGCTCGTTTACACCCCTCATACATTGATCCATTGATGAAAGTTTAGAAAAATTTGTATGAACCCGTTTTATAAATGAGACTGAATAAGAGGGGTCATTATCGTGTGGTCGATGGGTCATTATTGTGTAGACGAGGGTTCATTAGTACTCAGTCTCATATATGAAATAGGTGCACACAATTTTTTGTGATGGAAGTTTAGGGGGCCATTTGATTGTTTGTTACGGTATAATGTAAATGGTAAGGTCATGGTAAAACCTTATCCCTAAACATTAAAAAAAAAAAATTCCTAATCTTCTTTGATTAAATCTAAGGTGCTATTTGGGATTGTTTCCATTTTCCAGTTTTCACTTTATTTCGAAAGTAAAAACCAATTTCTAAAAACCGGAAAAAGTGGTTTTCAAATTTATGTTGTCACTTTTTAAAATCATAAAAGGATATATTATGCCAAATGTTTTAATTTCAAAAATAAATTATTATCACCAAGTTGGAAATATTTGAAAATCAAAAGTTGAAAACTCACAATGACCCCGAAAAGGGCCTAACGTAACATCATCAACTTTTGATTCCTCTCTTTTGTCATTATAAATGTATAAGATATTTACGCAAATGGTTCATGAGAAGGGAGAAAGTAAATCAAGGTGAATGGTGACGGATAACATCCCTATCTATCGATAATTTAGAAGCCACGATTGCCATGCACGAACCACTAAGGTTGGCGTACAGCGGTGATGCCCATAATAAGGGTGAGGGTGGGAGAGAAGGTTGTGGATGATGTCTAAAGAGACTTTATTGAAAGAAAAGTGAACGATCTTTTTTTGGATGATGAAATTAAATTAAATTCACCGATCAAAAAAAAAGTGAGCGATGGCAGATTATGCCTTTGGGTAAAAAAGGGGTGTTGGTGGTGGTATTTGCAAGTCATGCGGGTTGAAGATGTGTGGGAGGCCTACTAGGCTGCACCTCATTCATATATCCTAAATATTAATAGCCAGACACCCTTCACGGTTATATATACCCCTTCCCGGACTATCTCATAATATAAGAGGTAACTTTCACTCTATCTCTAATCCCCCGTACCTATATGTTTCTCATATCTCACAAGATGTTTGAGGCTATGGCTCCGCCTCACAATATAAGTTCCTTCACGGTTATATGTTCCTCATATCTCACAATATAAGTGGTTTTACAAGTTAAGTACCCATAAACAAGAGGGACGGTTGACGTCTGTGAGTTAGCTTAGTTGGTTGAGGAGAGAGATTATGAGACTAGTTGAAAGAAGATATTGGATAACGAAAGAAGACAATCAAATAAAAGAATATGGGAACTGTTAACACTAGTTAACTCATGGTAATTCCTGCTCATGGTGTTTTGATATACTATAAGAGGATCGCAACAAGTTAAGGATGTAATAGTAAGGATAATGGTTATTTTTCTATATTGTTTGGTTTACTAGATGTGCAATACCGTACTATATAAGGTAACAAGATGACGTTCACACTAGTACAAAAAGGCAAATCCATATGCCCTACTTTATGGCGGTTTTATGTTAACTGACATTAAAATTTAAATTTATTGTCAGTTTTTACAATAACGGACATTAAGAAAAAAAAAAATCCTGACGTCAGTTAGTAAACAACTGACGGGAATAATAAAGTTCCCGTCAGTTCTGTTGGCAACTGACGGGAATAATACCGCGTGTACAGCCCTCAACTCTCAGTGTCCCCGAAAAAAATCAGCAAGTTGATAACTCACTTTCCTTAGAAAAAAAAGACGAAGTCTCTCAACAGAGACAATCTCTCTCACTAAAGCTCTCAACCTCCCAGCTTCTCTCCCCTTCTCTCACTCGATCGATTCTCTCGGCTCTCACGAAGAAATCACTCTAATGCTCTCAGTTCTCAGCTCCCTCTCTCGAAGCTCTCAATCTCTGCCATCTTAATCAATCTCTGAAAGCTGCTTAATCTGAGGTTTGTATTTATGTTTTTATGTTCATAAAATTACAGTGTGAATTGAACTTATAATTGGGGGTTTCTGTTAGGGCTGTAATAATTGGGGGTTTTCACTTAGGGTTGTTATAATTGGGGGTTTTCTTTTAGAGTGGTTTCAATTGGGGTTTTCTTTGGGTTTGAGTTTGGGGTTTTCTTTTAGGTTTATGTTTGTGGAGTTCAAGGTTTCAGTAGTAGTTCTGCAACAACAGTAGGAAGAGATTAGTTTCATTCGTTTCCTAGCTTTGCATGTTGATTCGAATGTCATTTCACTTCTCTCTCTTTGATGAATATTCACCTGAGGTTTTTTCTTTTTGTTAGGGATTATGACCCATACTAAATTATGTTGCTGCATCTAGTTTTATGGAATTACTATTTTGTGGTTACAAATTTGGTGAAATATTCATGGATAACCAGATGAAAATTGAGAAGCATTGTATTTGAGATGAAATTGGAGTATATGCATACATCTTGGAAGGCCTTAATTAACAGCGACATCACATGAATTGGGGTATAGTTTTGATCTCACTTTGAGTAGCCGTGGGCGTTATTCTTGGTTCGATCAAGAGCAGATTGTTTGTGGAGTTCAGGGTTTTAGAAAAACGAATTTGGGATTACTGTTCTTTGAAATAATTGAGCTCAGAGCTGCCTGTTATTTTTGAATTAATTAATTTGACAATTCAGCGTGTCTGTTGCATGCATGTTTATCAATCTATAACTTTTCATGTTCTGTAAAATGTGTCATTAGTAGCTTTTCATGTGTTTTTATTTTTATTCTGTGCAACTGCAGTAACTTTTCATGTTCTGTTTATGAGACCATGCCAATGCTTGTTTTGTGTTTTCATTTGATTTCCTTTTTTGTTATTTCAATTGATTTTTGGTTCCATTTTAGTCGTTGGGATCATGTACACAAATAATTGATTGGTTCTTTCTTTGTGTAACTAGCAAAGATGAGTTCTTTTGTTTCATGTGCTTGTAATGTTTGTGTGTTTGGCAGGATAAACTGAGGATGGCAGAGCACTTAGGATGTTACTTGTACCTATTTGGAAGAATACTAGTAGTCCACTAGTACTGTACTTGAAGGTGTCGGTGTATGATTTGAGTTGAATTAATTATGAATCATCATTATTATCGCCAAAAGAACTACCTTGTGCAAGTAATATTCAGACCCCTTTTGAATTTGCATATCATTTATCTGTATATTAATTTTAGACATGTTGTCAAGTTCAGCTTGATGTATTAGTGTTGACTGGCGAGATTGTTCCATGTCAGTTCCTTGATTCTTCCTTCTTCTATTACATGGATTGCAGGAACAAATCTAGTTGGCTTGCACAACAATGCCCACTGATCATTCAACAATCAATATGGGCTTGCCTCCACAAAAGAAATAGTACTAATTCTCTTTATCATACATTAAATTATGATTTTTCCCGCTCTTGTGATTGTGTTATCTTGTACGACAGAAATAGTTCACTTGTTTTTGCCTTGCCGGCCCTATTTTGAGATTTGCCGTAAGTAAGAAATTGCTTTTTTAAGAATGTGGACATTGGATGCCCATGTACTCATTTTCCAAGTGTGAAATATCATCTAAACTTTACCGCTCAGTCGGCTGGTGGAGAGGAAGCTCTTTCCTTTGCTGTTGTGGAAGTTCCTGCCTCTGCGAATAAGGTTTGCAGGCCTTATGTTAACACTGGTGTTATCAGGGCTAAATTCACATCTAACCTCCCCCCAAGTCCATGGTAATTATATATTTGTATTTATGTGTTGCTGTATGTGGTCTGTTATGATTCGATAATGTGTTTTTACTACAACTTATTGTGAATTATTGTTTGCTATTGCAGGGTGCTAAGATCAGAGTCATCATATACCCCAGCCGCATCTAAGGTATTTTTGGCCTTGCTTTGATAATTCTGAATTTAAAAGTATTCTCTAGGTTTTTGTTGGAGTTCTTAAATATATTTACGTGTTTGTTGTTTTCAATTAAGAATTCCCCCCACCCCCTCCTCATGTGTTACTTGTGAAGTTACAGTTATGCTTTTTTCCTCGTTGAGTTGCTATGGTTTCTCGTTTGTGTGTGATTGGACAAGGAGAATCTGGTTTAACAGAGCCTTAGGGGATCATCATTATGGGTTGTTGCAATTGAAAGAAGATGGGATGAGTTCAGCAATGAAGATCAGAGTGATCAGAGTGACACTTCTCACGTGGCGAAAGAAGATGAGATGAGTTCAGCAATGAAGATCACTTTTTCTTTTTTATAGATTTAATTAATCTTTATATGGTGTACTGTGAATTGGAGGTGGTGTGATTTTGTATTAACATTGATGATATATGGAAAAAAAAGACCTCAATTAATGTGAGGAATTGTTTTTTTTAGAGTAAATGTGAGGAATTGTTTATTGCAAAACCATTCCGAAAAATTCTAGTATTTTTTTATATTATTTTTTTAAATAAATCAATGTCGGTTATTTCTAAAAACTGACATAAAGTTTTAACAATTAACAACGGTTTTCTTCAAAATCGCCATTAACTGTTCAAAATTAATAACGGTTACCTAAGAAACCGCCATTAAGTTTCCAATATTAACAACCGCCATTAAGTTTTCAAGATTAACAACGGTTTTCCAGAAAACCGCCATTAAGTTGTTCAAGATTAACGTCGGTTATCTAAAAAATCGCCATTAAGTTTTTTAAAATTAACAACGGTTCTAAAAAAACTGACGGGAATTTTTTCAACAATTAACAACTACGAAATTAACGTCTATTCCGACCATCAAGAAAACCGCCATTAATAGCGAAAATAACCGATGTGGATACAACTTTTTGTACTAGTGTCAATATGAAGAGAAAACTTCATGAATATGGCGGGTCTTCCGATGAACTTAGTGCCACTAGAGAGAAAATAGATTTTGGTGAATAAGTGGTGATGGAAGGACATGGTCACTCAAAGCAAAAAACAAGCTACGAAGGAGGATCCCAAGCTAACTTAAGCATTAGAGGGGGATTCTCGGGCAGCACCCCGGGCTAGATTTTCTACCTTGAGCAGGTGAGACAGGAGTAGTCGGGTTGATCAAGCAGGTGTAGCGTACAGGTGCAGATCTGTTGTCTCAAGTCTTTTGGTCCATCCCTATACATCGAGGGATTCCCAAGAAGCTGTGGTATTTCTTTTCCCTTGGATGATCTTTCTGAGCGACGACCCATAAGCCCTCTAAAAGAACCCGTTTCAATTCACCTCCTCGAATTCATCCAATTAGGATTATGAGTTAAACAACTACGTCACCTTACTCGAAACTATTACGCTTGACAAATTTTGTAGGATTAACAAAGTTGGGGGATGTCTTAAGGCTTATTTGACAAAACAAACACTAAATTTGTGAGGTTTTTATGAAATCAAACACACTCTGAATTAAACCATAACAATAACATGATCTATCTTGGCAAACTAAACACTAAATTTGTGAGGTTTTTATGAAATCAAACACACTCTTATATATTGTATATTTTAGGCATGTAGTGTAAGTAGAAGAGAGGAAACTAGGAGCCTATTACTTAAATATGGTTTATAGTTCAAAAAGTGAAATAGTCAATTAGGTTTTGGGTACTATTTTTCTTAGTTGGAGGTGTGTTCTATTCATCCATAAGCATCTAATTAATTGAAACTAATTTGAACAAAATAAATAAATAAATGCAGTTAAAATTAAAATTGAATTGAATTGGAAATTAAATACTTAAGTGAATTCAAAAATCAACTATAATAATAAAGATGAACAATTCACAACCTAAAGACAATGTCGATCATTGTTGTTTTTATATGCATGCTAAATCTTCTCACGTACATCCATCAAAATGTCAGCAGCAACATGAAGCATACTAGTTCTGTTACCAACTGAATCGTTTGGTTTCCTAACATTTCCATGGGAATGTAGATTTCCTAGGAAAATGAAATTTGTAAGCTTGTTTGGTTGCACAATTAGCATGTGATTTATTTTCTCATGGGAATAACTTTCCCACAACAATGGAGGAAAAGTGATCACCATGCCCCCCTAGAGAATATTACTTTCCCATGTGTTTTCAATTCCTACAACAAACCAAACAAATTCTCCAACTTTCCCATCATTTTATCATTTCCATCATTTTCTAAATCGCATAGGAATTACATTCCCATGTTAAACCAAACGAGTCCTAAACTACTAGACGTGGGCCCATTATAATTAGGTGAATCTCTCAATATCATCTAACATTGTCCATATTCTGTATACTTGGTGATTGTATGTTCTTTTACAGTTTTACTGTATTTTACTTTTGTTACAATTATACACAAAGATTACCATCGCCCATCATCATCGTCTTAAATTCCGTTTTGTAGGATTGAATTTTACTCAATTAAACAAAATAAATTAAACCGGACAAAACTAAAAATTGATAAAACGAAGTCCTACAGAATAATTAAGCTTAATTAGCTAAGGTAGAAAATCAGCATGTATTTATAGTATCCATTCGAATTCTTCCGTAACTTTGATGGTAGTTTTCACGATTACGTTCCATAAGGAAAGTACATTTTTCAAATAGGGGAAAGGATGACGCATTTCTCTCCAAATTCTCTCCTTGAAGACAAAGATAGAGTATATACTCCCGTACGTAGAAAGGAGATAAAGGAACAAGTCAACTACTTAAGGGGATGTGTGGCGATGTAAGAACTGGTTTGGCCCTATTTTTCTTGTGCATTTCCAGATAATGAGTGAAGGACGAAAATATTGATCTCTTACACTGAAGGTAGCTAGGCAAGTTTAGTTGATCAATATGATCATAAAATTTCAGTTTGTAGGCTGCAATGTACGCAGGTTGAAAATAAACTACTTGACTTCGTCTAGAGTTGACTTTTACAACTTCACACAAGATTACAAAGCTTACAAAAATTCAATTTAGTACTGTTGCGATGGTGAACTATATATTGAAGTACAACTATATCGTGTGTGAATTGCGAAGACAGTACATATGTGTGTAGATGAAGACGTTAGAATGACGTATGCTTAAGATTGCAAATGTACATTTATCTACCTACCTAACTTCATACTACTCGTATAAGACGACATAAGTGAGCATATATGACCTACGAAATCTATTTATTAAGAGTATATATGACTTTTAGTTCTTTAGGATGTTTGAGTTGACTCTTACTTTTTGGCAATAGAACTGTTTGAAAACGAAAAAAGTAAGAAGAGAGAGAAGGGACTGCAGGGTGGCAGGAGAGGGAGGTAGATGAGGTGGCTTTTTCAGAAGCCAACATATCAAAGTGCATATACGCGTTGCCTCATTGATCAACACGTGTTCACTCAGTAGGCATGCCAATTCTTAAAGTGCCCCATACAAATTCTGCTTTCTAAATAAAATTATTTATTAATTTTAAATTAAATATTTGGACACATAAATTGTAGCCTCAAGTGTTCGAAAGTGGATGTATATATATGTGTTTGGTAGCCAGGCTTTCGAGTACTGCCATCTCTTACATTGATTTGCCTAATTAGTCTTTCTATCTTTATCAATTCCTCTCTTTCTATACATCTCTCTCGATCTCTTAATTAAGTCATATTAGCACACATTGCAATTGCAGAGAATAGTGCAGTAGGTAAATTAAATCATGGGGAGGAAACCTTGCTGCGAGAAGGTGGGGTTGAAGAAAGGACCATGGACAGCTGAAGAAGATAAGAAGCTTATTAGCTTCATTCTTACTAATGGCCAATTTTGTTGGAGGGCTGTTCCTAAGCTTGCAGGTCCAATTTGATCCCTTGCTAGCTAGCTCTTACTTCCTACTATACGTAATACTATTAATTAATTTATGCTTGTATAAGTTATGTATACTCCGAAGAATTTTATGTAGTAGTAGTCGGAATGTCATGAGTAGCAAACATATCTACAATGCATGCAATATGTAATGTCACAGTTCTTCAATTCATTATATTACAATTCACAAAGAATGTAGCATGATAGAATAGACAAAACACGCGCGTTGTTGGGAAGTTTGTACTTTATCTGTGGTCATGAAATTTTACGAAAATTAATTACGCTGGAAATTATATTAGCTAGACAAACGAAATTCTGAAATTAGTTCCCCCTTTTTGTGTAGGTCTTCTAAGGTGCGGGAAGAGCTGCAGGCTACGATGGACGAATTATCTTCGTCCGGACCTAAAAAGAGGCTTGCTATCGGACAACGAAGAAAAGATGGTAATTGACCTCCATGCTCAACTAGGCAACAGGTACAATAGTCTACTTATTATCACAAATTTTCTTCTCCAATCTCAACAAGCTGGTCCTGAATAGAAATGGATTTCTAAAGTTAGTTAACTTAAATAAAGAACAAAAAAAGTATAAGTGATCTTCTCTTCATCAGAAAGAACAAGGAACTATTATCATTATGCTCCAAGTCGTAATCCTAAGCGCGCGTCCCCTCGAAAAGAAAAGCCCAGTGCGTGTCAATAGTACCTTATTAGCTTCTTTCTTTTCTTGATTTTGATTTTCGGGCAAAACATATATTTTACTCCACTGTATGCAAATGAATTTACGATCCTTTGGTTGAGTCAGTCAGTCAGTACGTGCATCATGGGATTGTCACTAATCTAGCTAATTCGTGACTGTTGTTAACTTATATTATCCACTCTCCCTTTTCGGTGGGTAGGATATACTGTGGCAGAATATAAAAGGCAGAAAAGGACTTATCTGAAATCGTTACTACTAGCAGCATCCAATGAGTAATTTGCATGCAATAAGTCGGGATTGAAAAATAATTCTTTTCCTACCAGCTTAGTGGTGGACATTACCGGTCCAGGGGAAATGATTCTATTGGTGGCCAAGCCAGTCATGAGGCTTAATGTAATAGTCCCACTGATATCATTTTCAGCTTTTGCCAATCAATACCGTTTTGCCAAGTAATGTTTGTATTGCTGTCTGTTCCTTGCATCAACATAGTTCTTATTAAAAATAACTTTAGATTATTTTGTTTTTCATATCTTAGTACAGTCGATCTCTAATCTAGCTATCTAGGCATTAATTTATCAGCAAGTCTTCTGGTGCCACGTCATCATTTTAATTAAAAAATTAACATTGATGATTAATGGTCATTTTTATGTGACTAATGACTAGTGGGTATTTTTATATAACTAATGACTAGTAGGAATATAACTAGTGAAATTTTTTATATGACTAATGTCTCCGACGCACTATCTGATTTTTAGCCATTTTTTTTTTCATTTTTTTTCTTTTTACTAGAAAGTGCCACCTATCAGGTGTATGCATACACCTGGTGTATGCTAGACTAGGAGTTAATTCATAGACCCCGTGGTCTCTTTTTATATGCGGATGATTTTGTTTTTCATATGCGGTACTATTTTGCTTAGCTTTCATGCATGCTTTATATCATTCCATATGTTAGCTAGTTATATGCATGTTTATAAGTTTGATGACATGACAAAACGTAGTAAACTAGTACGATATCATATATTATCAAGAGTCCATTTATTGAACAGTACCTAGCCATTTTCTTGAGGTTTGTTCAATTTAATTCAGAATTTTATTTGAGTTCCTTATGGATGTGATGTAATTATAGGTGGTCAAAGATTGCTTCTCATCTGCCGGGAAGAACAGACAATGAGATAAAGAATCACTGGAACACACACATAAAGAAAAAGCTCAAGAAAATGGGCATTGATCCCCAAACTCACAAACCCATCCCTCAAGTTGCAAACGATCAACAACAAACATCTCAAGATGAAAATCTCCTAGGAGATGTACAAGTACAAGAAAAACAAGAAGAATCTGATCCGTTACTTCTCAACATAATCGAGGAGAATACAATAGAGAATGACACAACAATAGATATCCTTCCAACGTTTGATGATAACTTTGGCATAGATGAGGTGCCCCTAATTCAACCTGAGGAAATCTTGGTTGCTCCAACAATTTCCACGACAACATCGTGCACCAATTCTTCGTCCTCAGCCTCTTCCTCATGTTCATACTCGTCCGATTATACAAAATTTGAAGATAATATGTATTTCCAAGATCTTGATCAATGGCTAAATAACGACACCGACAATTGTTATTATAATGATGATTTGCTGCAGTGGAGTTCTGGTGATGATATATTGAGAAATTGGGAGTGTCTTTTAGCTGAAGATGAGGGTGACAGCGGCAACAATGTTAGTGAAATGTCTTCCTTTTGTGTAGACCCTTGGTCTTTTTAGCTCTTTGTATCCTCTTTTGACACTTTTGTGTATGTATGTACATTCGTTTTTAATCGAGGAAGAAATGTCTTTAATTTAGATGGACAACGAACTAGCTTGGGTTTACTTGTGCATGTGCAATCCGTTTGTTCGAATACTAAATTGGATGTGTGTAAATGTGACATCAAAAACGAATTCTTACGTTTTTCTATATTATTTAAAGCACGGTGATCTCTGATACCATATTAGAAGTGTGATCAAATTTGATCAGTAGTAACTGTCAAACTGCGCACCCCTTTCCCAAACCTTAGAGAATACGAGTAATGGTTGTGAATCGCACGAGCGCTAATGCACTACATAAGTTTGTTAGTTTGTAGGCAATATTGCATTGGGCAGATCGTGTTAGACACAAGAACTAAAACTTAATTAGCTGCTTCTGACAAAATATTCTAGAATAATCCAAAATTGTAACTAATCCAACAGACTATAAAGTATGCAATTATACTAAGCTACTATATATATGTACGCCACTATGCATGGTCATAGTTATCCAAACTACCAATAAACATAGTACGGCACCATGAAAAATTAGAAATATAATTGATGATATTAGCAGATATACAGAGCAATTAAGGAAAGTCCAATTGAAGCATATCTACCGAGAAGGAAGTAGAGCGGCGGACTGGTTAGCGAACTATGGGAGGAACAACATTGGTAGCATCCTATGGAATATCTCATGATCTGAAGAGTTGGGACACAATTCTTCATGAAGACAGATTATATTGGGAGTATGTCTCGAGAGAAGACACTCCTAATTCCTTCTTTCATTCTTTATTACCTTACAAAAAAAAAAAAACGACTATGTATGATCAGCAAGTCTTTGATACTCTGACGTACACCGAGTGAATTTATAATAAATAATAAAACAACTGACTAATGACATTAAAAATGTGGACTAATGATTTATGTTATAATGCTTTACAAAAAGCACCCGATATACACGTATACCGGTGTATTTAAGAATTGGAGATGCATGATACATGTAGTAGTGTATACTGTACTGAAGGCTCTCTTTAATTTGTTATGACACTTAAAAGAGTTCTGAACTTTTGATTGTATTCTTACCCGAATAATCGTTTAGATCAAGTTAGAACCAAGTAGTAATTCCAACATACTCCGTATTTCAGAAACGTAATCCCGTAAACTATGTACGATCTGCCAACCAGCCATATATTCTTATAGGTCGATGTCTCTATCAATCAATGTTTTGTTTTTGGTTTTACTAAGCAAAAATGGACTCAGCTCCCACTATCGACTATTGAGAGCAATGTGAAAAGCGTGTAAAAACTTGAATGTCTGTTCTCATATATCTATTCGTAACTGGGGTGGAGCAACTAGTCGAAATGACAAAATGCTCTCTCGAATTCCCAAGATGCCCGAGTTTGAGTCCCATTATCCACATTGGATTTCTTACCACTTTTTTTTTAAAAAAAAACTATTTGTAGCTAGCCATTGCTCATTGTCCAGCAAATGTTGCAAACTACGTACAAAGAAGCTAGGCCAGAAGGGGACCTCGATCTTTATATAATGTGAGAGTGACCTATGCATGATGTAATGCTTATCATCGGCCTCAGGGACATATATAGTCATACAGCATTACTGCATTAGATTCACTTTTCCGTATCTTGTCCTCATGACAAGAAGTGGAGGATCGCAGGGAGGAGCCTCTGCTAAAAGGGAGCTATATTATTGCGTTGATATCCTTCCATGGGGACAATAGTTTGAAATACAAGCAGTAATTTTTAATTTTTAACTACTGACCTATACACTCCAGTAAAACATAGGCATTGCAGCCGTAGTTTTAATTTTTAAATTGAAGAAACATTATTGCACAGTTTTATTTTATTGTTTGAAAAGGGGCATGAGGATTAAGGGATTATTGCACAATTAATAAGTGTATCTTATGATTTGAAAATAGAAACAATTAGTATGCTTCAACAAAATAAGTGATCCTCAACCTTTAATACGAGTAGTACGGAGTATTTAATCAACCATTGTATACTGTCGTGTGCACAGTGGACAAAAGAGAAAGGGTAACCATCCTTTTATGGGGCGGTGGGCTAGAAATTAATTAGAAGTTAGAACTATGTAGGCTAGTCGCCCCACGAGTCCACGACGCATGCAAATGCAATCTGTTTGCCTAGTGGATTTTGGGACCCTTTCCTAATTTAGAAAAGGGGAAATAACAATTGGTGTCATACTGTCATCGATCTCATCTTTCATGATGATCGTTTAAGTGAATGAATTTCAAACACGTTTGAGTGCATATCCGATCTCCTTCGTCTCATGCAACATTCTCAGCTTATACCAAATTCGGATGGATGATTAGTGTGTGACATTTGGATTAATCTATATTTATTGTTCCTTTAAAGTTCTAAAGCTCTTGATATTATAAGAACTCTTTGATCACTAGTTTGTGAAAGAAAAAACCCAGGGCCATCCGACTGTGATATGTCCATTGACAGTACAGCTACTTAGCTTACTCATCGAGGTGGAAAATATGCGTCATTCTATTTTCTTGGGAGTTCTCTATAATTTATATTTACCACCCCAATTTTAAATACAACAACAACATCATAGTGTAGTCCCGTCTCAGATGGAGTACTGAGAGAGCCTGATGTATGCAGCCTTGCCCCAATTTGAAAAATCGGGAGACTGTTTCCAAAATGACCCACTTACCACCCCAATTTTAAATGATATCATCAATTATGCCCTTTTTAAAAATGAACTAACCAACACATGCTAAAAACAAAAGAAAAAAATAGACCTACGATGTGAAGGTTTCAATGTCGGTTGAGATCTACATAATTCAGGTGTGAATTGAGACCTACATAGTCTAAGTTCCAACGTCGGTTGATATGTATACTATGTATGTCTTGACGTATGTTGAGACCTACCATTTATAGGTCCCCAATCCACGTCGAGATCAAGAGGGTTATATTTTTGATATTAGTTATATATTTTCTTTATCTAATTAGTTGATTGATATAAATAATAATGAAAAGTTTGTATTGATTAAATATTTGTCATGTGTTAAAAGTCTTTTAAATTGAACTCTTATTGTATTTGGTTAAACGTTCAGAAAACAATACAAGATTTAAGATAAGATTGCAAAATTTAAGCTATGACGGAAAATATTCTTTTCTCATACAGCATAAATGGGAATCGAGAGAAATCTGGAACTTCAAGGTTCAAACACAAAACTAGACTTGAATGTGAAACATGGGAACAAATGGATAGTTTGGATAAACATCCTTTTCATTGGTGGATGTAGGGGTGAGATGGTGGGAAATTCGCTTCGTTTAGGTTAGTTAATCAGTTAGTGATAAACTAGCGCATAACCAGTGTTTTGTATTAAATTAAAGTTTTATTTATTTACCAAAAAGTAGTTTTATTACCTTAATTAGTTATAAAATATTTTAATTATTACCATGTATCAAAAAAATAATTCTTCGTGGATAATAAAATTATTGTTGTAGTCTTGTAGATTTCATGTCAAAGTTGACTAAAATAATTTTCTTTTTCCTGTTTCTTTTCCCTTTCTTTTCTTGATTTTTACATAGTAAAGACCTAATTGTAAGATGACATGTTTATAGGGAGAAAACGTTAGTTCAAGTGGCAATTACCTTTAAAGCTTTTTTTTATAAAGGAAGATATGCTCACTTGAAGATGTGCTCACTTGTAAATGTATGCTCACTTGTAAACGTTAGTTGAAGTCGGAAAAAATCAAGTCTAAAGCCTTAAAGATGTGCTCACTTGAACAAAACCTTTTTAATCTTCATATATTAGCCGATCATTACACTTCACGACACAATCAAGGGAATAAATTTTCCATCCTTTCTGTAATAATGATGCGCAATTCATGAGAATGACCCTTTCCCAAACCATGATGCGGAAAACAACCTTATCTTCTACCTACCAAACCCATTCCCAAGCTAACGGGGGAAATCACAGGATTGAAAAGAAGACATTGTTCTGGCCAGTATGATTACCGGTTTGAATCATTGTCATAAAGTTAAAAAGTGCAAGCATAAATAGTTAGTTGATGGTAACGAGTTAACGACTCATAGCAGACATCACAGATGATCATTCTACTTTTGCTTATAATTATAATTTTTTTTGCCTCCTCAGACTTGGATCAAATCACTTTTCAGTATTCACCATCTAAGATAATAAGTGGTAAATAGCCTAGATTAACCAAGTTTGATCCACCTTAGACAGATTTATCCACTTGGACAGATATATCTTGGATGCAGTCAAAATTCGTTAGCCACTTCAAATTCACATTAACAAAATGTCTTCGAACAGTATAACATTGACATTTAAGACCAAATTGCAGTCATAGAGCACTGCCAAGATGGAGATGAGTGGTGACATGTAATTTACAACACCACTCATCTTTGTTCTACCCTGTGTTGCTTCTCCCTACGATTAATGAGGTAGCACAATTTAATCTATATACACTGTTACATGGCACATTACTGTTCTATCTTCACTTCCACGATTTCTGAACCTTGGTACTCTAGCAGCTTCTTTGGAATATTATTGGATACTATTGTGCCACCATTGATGCCATTCATAAGCTGCTTCGCAATTCTCGATTTCCACTCAGAGCTATCCTGCTCTTGCTTGCGATCATGAAATACCCTGTCACAGTAATTCAGCATTGTACCCAACCCAGTATTAGGGGTCCAGCCATATTCTGCCAATACTCGTGCTTCCCCTTCACTGAGGTCTTCTCCAACCTAACCAAATCACAGTAAGGCAACAAAAGAAGACAAGTGGACAGTTGGACACTCACAAAAAGAGGAACAGGGAAAACTAGATGTTAAGACAAAGATCTTTTTTTTTTTAACAAAAAAAAAAAAAAGAAGACAAGAAACAAAGAGCGACATTGAGTACATTTATTTCAAGAGCTTTAGAATAAAGTTGATAGACATCAAAGGGCCAAATAAAGTTTACTAAGAAATCAAAAGGAAAAGATTTAGAGAACCAGAATAAACCAATAGCGCTGCCGCTAGGTAATTGAAAGAGGGTAAAACCCCCCAATACACATCCTTTATTAATGCAATGAGTAGCCCCTCAATTACCCAATTGCTATGCTAAAGCAGATGCACCAAAAAATGACTAAAACTGCACACAACCACATAACCCTCTCATCCATAATAGAACATACATAAACCTCTCCCAACACGTGTAGAAGTCTTGATTCATAAAGCATGCAACTTCACATAATGAATGAATAAGTGAGACCCCTTTCATTATAGGGTGAACAAAAAAGAAACCTCTTACCTTCAAAGTCGTTCGAAATCAATTATGTTCATCTGATCCAATACCATTGTCCAACAAAATGCATGAACTTTTAAAGGGGATTTCGCTTCACACACATAGCTCATGAGGTGAAAACGAGCGCACTGGGTCACTAATGCCAGTAAGGAAGGACCAGACCTACGACTGAAGACTTCCAAAGAGTCACCAATCCACATCCGTCTATCATTACCATTTCACAATTGTACATTGCCTAAGATTATAAGTAAACCAGTAAGTCCTTGATCTCCCACTCAATGGGATGTCCACGTAAATAGAGGTCCCTACGTCCCCCAAAAAATGTTCTCCCCACTGGCATTAAAAACTAAGCCTACTCCTTACGACCTTTACCTCCACAATTGCTTCTCCAGCAAAGCAAAATTGTTTTTCCTCATCCTCTAAACTACAACCCTCCTTACACTTGATGACTTGAATAGCGAAGCACCAATAATTGGCTTTTGTCAGTGATAAAGGGGACGAATAATTGAACCAACAAGAGAAAGAACCCAATATGACTAGGTTTGACCTAGAAGCAACAAGCATTGTAGAACCTTCGATTATTTATTTTTAGGAAATAATATGTATAGTGACTAGGTTGAGGGTAATAAAGAAAGGGTAAGGAAGCGTAAAGTTATAGAAGAGAGTGTGAATGGAATGAGATAGTATTTAAAATAGGATTGTGAAAGAACCTAAGCATAAATCTCAAAAGTACTGAACAAGCACTATCTGTAGAGGAGCCGTAAAGGTGTGAGACCTCACATTCTACTTAATAGGATAACAACCTCATTCTATTTTAACTCAGAAATAACAAATTCCTCACACTATTTGTGATGCATGCTTGGTACAAGAGTATACCCACTTTCCTAGGTTCTTGTGAATGGCCAAGTTCAAACTTCCTCTCTCTTTCCAGAGATATACAACCACAGAGAAAAAGCTAAAAATGTTACACCACTACCACAAGATAGTGTTATTTGCCATCAACTAAGTTAATTACCAAAGGTTAATGCAAATTAGAGGTGCTAAAGGAGAAAACAAGAATGTTGGATGCAAAGTAACATCTCTTAGAAATACATGTCGGTCCAGAGAGTCCCGACAGGCCAAGGATAAAGATGGTTCCGGATTGGACATGATCCTGGTTTGAGAAAATGTGATACATATAGGTCCTGAGAGACCCGACAGGCCAAGGATATGAGAAGATCCACAAATAGCAAGGGGGCTGAATTATTGCAAAACGCATTCACAAAAGGCTCCCACAGCTTAGGCACATAAACAAACCAAACAAATATCAATTACATAAACCCGACTCACATCAAGCATCCCTTTCCAACTACATCCACCATGATATAGCGCGAAAGCCACAAATGCAGAACTCAAACGACAAAATCGAACCTATCTGGGCCCCTGCAAAACACAGGAAGAAGCAGCATACCTCTTCTTTTTTTTTTGAGAAGGGGAGATCTAATAAGTGGAAATCACCGGCTGAATTAATTTAGGTTAGAACACCAGTAAGGAAAATTGGGTAAGATAGGAGATCCAAACAGGGAAATCAATAGAGCAAAGAACAGCAAATTCACCCTTGACGGGGCAATATTCTTATAACTTGGATGGAAAGGATGATATAGCCATGATCTTCAAATTATATGATAATTGGTGGTCATGGTAGTTGATAGATGATTGTGGGAAGAGCAATTGTGGAGGAGGAGAGAGATATTCTCTCCAAATGGGTGTAATAAGTTACCCAACCCCCATTGAAGGGAAATATTACACTTTCTCGTTGGTTTACTTGTATAAACCTCCATGTCTTACTCATAATCTCCATTTATAAATTTAAAGTTGATAGATGATTACCACCTTCCCAAACTTCAAACTCAACCACAAATTATTCTTTCCAAGTAGATTCCAATCTTCATTTCTCAACTTGGAATCAATTGTATGGGAACAAAATATATGATGACTACGTTCTTAGGCAATACTAATAGCCAAAAGGGAAACAAATGAACTACGTTGAAAGCAGGTCTTTAAGGTACAAGAAGCTACAAAATGCTCTTATCTACCAAAAAAATGCCCATCAAATGCAGCTTAGTGGTCACATCATCAATACTGGGGCACTGAAATTAGGACTAGCAATTCAGCAAACCAAAAAACAGTGACCTTCATGATTCAGCACACTAAAAAAGACTAATAAAACGGCACTTCCCTGTCTCTGAAACTCCCCTACAACTTCAAGCCTGCCCAAAAAACTTAGAAAACTGCACTGCAAGTGTAGTCCCATCAAAAGGGTATCCCGAACTCCAAGTGAAAGCAAACCTACAAAGGCCCAGAGAAGGAGATGGCTAAAAACGCCGATAGGATGCATGATCGCAGTTCAGAGAGATTCTTGACTTGGGTGTTTCCATCAGATATGAGGTGTGAGGTCGTGATACTCATCCTTCAAGGCACTATAGATTAGAACTCTCATCACATACGACGTATGAGGTCGTGATAACGAAATCCTTCCTCCTCTGCCCCTTCAAAATTAAACAACCCCCTTCCCCTCTCATAAAAAGAAGGGGCAGTTAGTGAATGGATTGAATTATCTCCATTCTCCTCGTAACCAACCAGTTTCTTGAAACCACTGCAGGCCCCTCTAGCCCAATCCCATTACTATTCCTCTAAGTACAAATCTAGCCCAGCCACAGAAGTCATCCTTACACCTACTAAACACCACCCAAAAAGAAAAGAAGATAAAACGGACCCGATGAAACCAGCATCACCAAACGTGAGAAGGTACCCCCAGTACCCCCTCCCTCTCCAGCGCAAGTGCCAACAAACAAACATCAGACCTTGCCATTTCCCATTTACAGACACCTAGCCCAGCACGCCCCCCATTCCCCACCAAGCCCATCAACCAACTCTAGTAAATTCCTAACCCCAATATCTCATGTAAAATTATCAACCACAACTTCCTCTCCCCTGTTGTCTTGATGACTCTACAACTATGACCATCTGAATATGCAGTTGCTGTAAATATCAGGAAGTGGAGACATTGCTACGGGAGAAAACTGACATCGGGACACATCTGGAGAGAGAAACTGAGTTCATGAACCGGAGGGTGGGGGTGGGGGTCAAAAAGGCTCAAGCATTGAATATTTTCACAGGATAACCCAAGTTTCCAAATAGTAAGTCACAGCGACAATATTTTAGACATAAGACACCATCATCATGCATAGATCACAATCTATAATTTTAATAATTTTTCAGAATATGTAAGTAATCCTATACTCAGATCTGGATGTTACCATGAGTGGTTTATCCTCTATCAGTGTGATCCGGCCACAGCTTGTAAGCTTCATAGCAGTCACCAACCTTTTTATCTGCCAATCCACTGGAACAAAATTTAACAATTCAAAGAAATATGTAGCATAACCATATTCAGGGCGCTCCAAAACAATTCTGCAAACAAGACAAAATTGTCATCAAGTAGTTCATTACAAAGAAGAAGCACTAATCAATCATTAAGTTGCACCTGTTATGTCTTTCGAAAACAAATATGAAAGACTGAAGGTCTCGACACCAACCCCATTCAACAGGCCACTTCCTGTGCTGCAAGTATTTAGTCTAAAAAAAAGAAGGCACTATTTCAAAATTTGCACAAAGCAAATACTGCGCGGTCACAAACAATCAGCCAGAAGCCATTTCCAGCAGTTCAAGGAAACAAATCAAAACAATTTGCAGATTCAACCCCAACTAAGAAAGTAGAGGAGGTGTTACCTGCTCCACAAGCGAGAGAAGACAAGATAGGCAGTAGCTAGCTCTTCCACCCTTAGTGAAACGTAACGGAGGAAATTTCATAAAAGGTTCACGATGCGAGAACAGCTGTTCCATGTTTAAGTAAAAAGGGAAAGTAAGCACCAATAAATGTAAGAAAGACCTCTTATATGCCAGGACAATATTCAGGACTAGACACCACGGCACAACATCATGTCTAGTTGAGCATTTAATATTAATAATTTCTCAAACGAAGAAGAGAGGCAGAAAGTAGATATCAACCAACCATATCAATTCGTGAAGTATTGGCTGAGTTAAATGAAATAACGAATAACTATTTACCCTTTCACAAAGCTTAACAGCTAAACAGATTCTTAATGAGTGGACACAAGGCAGGGCAGGGCAGAGCAACCACCCAAAAATTGTGAAAAGTAACAATTTAAAAGGTTATCAATGTAATAACACATATCTACTGCACAGCTAGTCAACGAAGTAAAGCACTAAAACCATCCCCTGAAGCTGTGATGGAGCTACCTGCACCCCCCACCCCCCACAAATTCGCAAGGAGCCAAGGAGTAACAGAAATCACAATCTCATAAATAAATAAATAAATAAAAGAGAAGAAACCAAGAAAGCAGTAAATCATATGCAAGGTCAATGCAACTTCATTAATTCTTAGGTGCACCCAGTGTAGACGTACGGGTGTTTCTATAAAGCATTACAACACATACTATTAATCATCTTTTAAATGTCATTAGTCAGTACCTTTCCTATTATTTACAATTCCACCCGATGTAAATTTACACCCGGTGTATCAAAGACTTGTTAATGCAACTTATACCCCATGCAGACTGAAAGAGAAACATTTTCAGCTTCATTACATGAATAAAGGTGAATAGCCTCAGCCACATTGTTACTGGCTTACTGCCCAAAAGGCCCCAGTCAAAAAGGGCTATGATTGCAAATAAATTAAAAAAAAGGTTTTCCATGAACAAACATATATTGAACTTAAAAGAATACTTGTATGGTACACCTAGGTGTACAATGATCGTTGTACACCCCAATGCATTTTCACTAGCATTTTAAATGAATTCTTAGAAACAAAAATGCATTTTGAAAATGCATTTTTGTAAAACACAATGCATTTTTTTATTTATAAGGTGGGGGATATGATTGAGGAGTGTACACAAATCAAACTACACCTAGGTTTACCATTCAAGAGTTGATGAAAACACACCAATTGTAAAATGTTACCCCATGCATCGAGGATATCTTTCCTGTTTTATTATAAACATCCAAGCATGTCTCCATTACCAAAGACCAGAGCCAAATGAAAGGCGAAATCTGTTAAAATGGCCACACCTAGCTGCACTAATCCTTTTAATGTGGAATTCAAAATTACATTGTGCCTTGCCCATACCCACAAATATAAGATCTGGCAAATAGCTAAATTCGGAGGGGGATAGGGGGGACCCACATCATATAGCTATAGATAACCTGTGATATAACAGCTTCGAGTTCGGAGAAGCTATCTTCAACAAAATCATCAAGGGCATCATCAGAATCATCCTCGCCGTAAAGCCTAATATCATCAACTAACACTCCTCTTTCAATTAAAACCTAACATTCAAAACAGGATATCAAACTTAGTCTTCCATTTAGTTAAGGTTTATGCTTGTACTATATGCAGCACTAGAATGCAGTAGTGCACAAATGTAATACCTTTAAAAGGCCTGGAGCATCTTCCTCCAAAGCCGTTTCCACAGAATTACTGCACAAGAATTCAAAGACTTAAAATTCCTCAAATACAGTATACAGCCATCAACAATCAAACATCAGCGTTGAGATTAGTACGTTGCAGTCCTTCTCCTCTTTCGAGGCCGGATAATGCTCACAGGTTTGACTGATTCTAGGTCATCGCTACCAACATCCAGCACTGAAGACCCATCCCGATTAAGATAATGAAGGTTTTGTGACATATCTAAGGAAGGTGTTCCAGAGGATAACAACTTAATTCGATCGAACAGTGGTAAATGATCCAACTCATCCTCAAGAAATTCAGAAAATTGAGGCTCACTTTTCACCACATGATTTACAGGTATTAATTCACTAGAATTCTGCTTTGCCCTTTCAGTGCTCGACTCACTTATTTCAACTGGCTCATCTTTGACTCTAGCAAGCAAAACAGAACTTTCTATAACATCAACTGTCTTCGCCTCAGTTTCCTTCCAAACAGCATAATTCAAGTTACTAGAGGCAGGTGAACAATTCGAATCAACCAAAGCTGCTGAGTATGAATCATTTAGAGTGGATGGTGAACACTCCTCAATTGTATGGCATGTTTCATTTGAAAACTTATTATCATCAGGCTTTAAATAGTCAGCAAGCCTCATATATTGAGTGGAGATCCTTTTATCCAGATCATTGCCTGAACCTTGCGGCACAGATAATTTAGACTCTTCTCCATTTCCAATCGCATCCTGACAACAAATGGAACAAATGCAGAACACATAACAAGTCAACCATGCTGATCTAAGGGTACACAATACAGAGAAACTACATAAGCCGTGAGACAAATAAAATACACGCTAAGAAACAAGTCGCGGTAGCAATCGAGCAGCAAAAAATAGTAAATTTTAAAAATGGGCAGCACCCAAGAGCCACAGAGAAAAGCAAATGGATGAGATTGTCCAACAAGTCAGCATACCAAAATGGTGCAGAAGTTGATCTTAACTAATAAGAGAAAGAAACAAGGTTGATGTTTTTAATCTAAATCGCTCATCATCAATCACTGAGATTTAAAATGCCACCGGAAAGCCATTAATAAGTAATCACCACTTGACTAGCGACAGCACTTGCTTCTAAATGTCATAACAATTACAGAATAATTATCCTGGAGAAAATTCAAATCTAATGTCCAAGATGAAGAACCACTTAACAAAAAAGAATTACGTGGGAAAAACATTTATCTACTGAAGTAAGTTAACGCTCTCTCATGAAGTTTCAAAGTGATCCATATTTTGTAAAACCTGATTCTTTCTACACATAGGAAATTTTCAAGTTGATCTACCTATATATTGAGACAGATCATAACAAATACTTCAAAATGCACTGTAATAACCAATTCGTTCAAATATAAACCGTGAAGTTATATTCAAGGTTCCTTAGTAGAAGAAATCTTCATAAGATACTTGACAGTAAAAATAGGCCCTGACCCCTCAGCATTCACACAAAGGTGCTAGAATAAAAATAACTTCATGCTAGGTCAATCGAGGAGGATGCACTTCCAAGAAAGCCCCAACTCATGGAACTCACAAACTCTCTCAGAGCAACAATTAAAGGTCCCTAAAGAAATTATGCCCCTTTTTAGTCCCTCTTCACCTTCAAGTGAACCTTACACCTCTAGAGCTCACAATTTTACAAGGAATCTAGTCTTGCAGCCATCTTCAAAGATCAATAAGCTGAACATCCCACATTCTTCTTGCCCTATTCGGCTATTCCTTAGTTATTTTTCACTAAACCTACCCTTACAACTTACTCCTCTATCCTCACAAAAATATTTACAATCTCCTTTCCCGTCCCGTCCGCTTCAAATAAAATGTTTACAGTTTAGTTTACTCTTCTATGTTTTTTTTTTAGATAACATGGGTATCTAGGCTTTGCTTAACTAATCCCATGGGCCCTGAAGTTAACGACCTTACCGAGGAGACTCGAACTTGGGACCTCTGGAATAAATCTCAGAAGTCTTACCAATTGAGCTACCCACTCAGGGTATCTAGTCTTCTATTTTAGCAAGCCTTAAATGGCTCTTATTTAATCTAGCTTTTCAATGATAAATCTCAACCACACAAATCCATTACCTAAAAATTTGTGCAAAAGCAAGTGTGTACAATTTTGGGGACGGATGGAGTACTATTATACCCGTATCCCACTAAAATGAAGCCATGTGCTATGGGACACATAATTTGGCATGAAAACCAAGGGTAAAAGGACCAATTTCATACCCAAACTCTCCACACCTAAAATCTTATGCAAAAGCAAAGTGGACGATAGATGTGGGCCATAGGAAGTAATCTTTATAAAGGTCCCATTGAGTATCGTGCGGGCTAAAGAGGCTTAACTTTTCGAAATTACAGTAATAGTCATATTCAAATGTTTAATGTTCTCAACAAGATTATCTCCCAAATAAGAACTGTATTTGAGTTTGCAAATTCTAAAGAGCCTCTTATAGCCAAATCATTGTTTTAACACACTTCAATTTCCATTTATTAATTGGAGCTTTAAAAGCTGGCCAAACCCGCTCCCCTTCTACAAATCCACCCTCTAATAAGGCCAATCAGTCACCATTCACCAACACCACAACCTAGTATAATCACAATTTGATCAAGGTTTGAAGGGTCAACAAGTACTCAAATTTTCCCTTGGGTTAAATTATACAAAGATTTTCCTACAGAGAACAAAGCCATAACAAGACTCCACCAAAAAAGGCAAAATAACAAAAAACTAATTGAGATAAAACCAATGATACAGAGGGCTTCCTTCTCCAATTATTTCTCAAATCATCAACTCAGTTCAGGATAACACTACAGAAGAAAAAGATTTTACAAATGGCAGTAGCATAATCTACCAGTTACGTCAACGGCACATAGCAATGTTACATATCACTATAGAAGGCCTCAGAAGCCATAAGGGTACCAGAACATTACCACCACATGTCTTCCAAAAGATTTTATGAGTTTCCTGTCAGGTAAAAACCACAGATTAGGTTCTTCAACACTAACCTTCCAATACCGAAACCACCCTTCTCCTTAGGCCTGCAAACCCTGTCCCAACTAACAAGGTGGTCCTTCTTATTCCCATCAACCCCGGACCATAAGAAGTACTTCATAAGTTTCACAATCTTCATTGCAACTCTAACTGGAATCTTAAAGAGAGATAAATAGTATAGGGGAATGCTAGGCAAGACCACAACAAGGTGATCCGACCACCTAATGAGAAATAAACTCGTTTCCAACTATCTAACCTCTTAGCAACCCGCATCAAAACAGGTTTCCCAAAAGACTCGGAGCGTGGATTTCACCCAAGAGGAACCCCTAGATAAGTAAGAGGCTAATTTTGAATTTGACACTGAGCAAGTGCACCAAAATGTCGAAGAGATGGATCACTGACATTGATTCCAGCGAGGCTACATTTAGAGAGGTTTATTTTTATACCAGAAATTATATAAACCTGGAGAAGGGTAGGTATAATTCTGAAATTATTCTCATCAGCAGCTAAAAACAAAATTGTATCATCAACGAACTGTAAGTGAGAAACGTGGACAAATTCCCTTCCTGCTCTTGAAACCTTCAACCGTTCTTGCCTCCACCCTTCGCTCAATCACCCCACTCAAAACATCATCGGCCACCAACTTAAACAAGAACGATGATAAAGGATCACCCTGCCTCAAGCCTCTCGAAGTAGAAAACCATTCTCTCGGTGCACCATTCACTAAAATCGAAAAGTGAGCATTGGATAGGCAACCCTTGATCCACTTCCTCCATCTCTCACCAAACCCCTTGTTAAGGAACACATAATCCAAAAAATTCCAGCTAACCCTATCATAGGCCTTTTCAAAGTCCAATTTGAACACACTCCCCTTCTCTCCCTTTCGCCTCACTTCATCCACAATCTCATTAGCAACTAATGCAGCATCTAATATTTGTCTCCCCACAAAAGCACTTTGAGACAAAGTAACCGTAGAGGAAAGAACTTCCCCTAACCTGTTTGAGAGCACTTCTACGTTACAAAATCGGGTACGGATCCAATACGGCAGGCTGGTAAATTTAGGGTGCGGGGACACTATCCTCATTTTGGATACGGGTACTAGGATACCTTTTTTTAGAATTATTTTTAAGATTTTCATTTAAAGTAAGTGTTATGAAGAATGTTGTGTGCGTGTATATGTATGTTTAACCGTAAGGAATGGGCAGTATAAGTCAAAAATAAATAAGTATAAGTCAAAAATAAATGAGTTAGGGGATGGTGGGCCAAAGACCACTACTATATTGTTTGGTTAGTTTATTAATTGAAATAGAGTGGTTTGGGTTTTCCAGGCATGCACATTTAAAAAAGCCCAGACATATCACATGCATAAAATGGCCCACAGTCCCTCTCATCTAACCTTTAAAGTTCAAATCAGAACCCTAAAGGAAGACAGTCATGCGGCCACCCCCTAACAACAATAGCGGCATGCAATGGCACATCCTGCGAGTCTAACACATAACTCTCTCCTCTCTCTCTCTCTCTCTGTTTTCCCATAGCGTGTCCTCTTTCCCATAGCTCCGACACGGATTTCGTATCCAGATCCGTGTCGTGTCGTGTCGACACGGGTAACACGACACGGGTACAAGCCGATTTTGGCCGTGTCCGGGTAACCTAGGAGAACTTTAGTGATAACCTTGTAAACGCTAGTCAAAAGACTTATTGGGAAAAAAGCACGAACTTTGATTGATCTGTCCTTCTTAGGGACCAAAGTGATGAAATTGGAGTTCATACCCTTTCCAATCACCCCATTCTCATGAAACTCGTTAAACACTCCTAAAAGATTATCTAACAATCTTGAAAGAATGCCATTATGAAGCCATCGCGACCAGGAGCCTTGTCCCTAGCCATGCCAAACACATCGTGTTTAATCTCGTCTTCTTCAAAAGAACTTTCTAACCATGTAATAAAATGAGAAGATATAGGATCTCAAACCAAGCCATCAATCAAAGGCCTATTGGGATTTTCCTCAATAAAGAGGTGATTTTGTTGGTAATAGATCCTATATCATTCAGCACCTGCCCATCATCACCCTCAAGTTCCTTGATATATGCTCTCCTTCGTTGACCACTAGCAACCTTAAAGAACAATCGGAATTTACATCCCCTTCTCGAGCCCACTTCACTTTCATCTTCTGGCGTTGGCTTCGCTTTTCCTTGAGAATAAGGTCATCTAGAGAATTCTTCAACTCCACGCTCTTCCTAACTAAAGCCTCATCCACATACCCCGCCATGATTTGTTTATCAACACGATCAATCTCTGTCAAAGTCGCCTCTTTCTTCCCCCTAATATCGCCGAACACCTCCTTGTTCCACACTTTAGCTTCCCTTTCACGTACTTCAGTTTTTGCATAAAACAATAACTACGCCAACCACCTACCTCACATTCATCCCACCATTGCTTCACATTATCTCGAAAATCAGGGTGCGAAGTCCACATAACTTCATGCAAGGTTAATTGAGGAGGATGCACTTCCAAGAAAGCCCCAACTCATGGAACTCTCAAACTCTCTCAGAGCAACAATTATTAGAGGTCCCTAGAGAAATGATGCCTCTTTTTAGTCCCTTTTCCCCTTGCAATGAGCCTTACACCCCTAGAGCTCACAATTTTACGAGGAACCTAGTCTTGCACCCATCTTCAAAGATCAATAAGCTGTACATCATGGTTATTGCTAAATTTCACGATTATTCCTCAAAAGAATTATCAAAATAACTTTCAGAGGAATAGGTCCAACCTGAGGACCACCCAATATAATATAATTTCCCTCATCCCACATTCTTCTTGCCCTATTCGGCTATTCCTTAGTTATTTTCCACTAAAATCTGCCCTTACAAACAAATCCTCTATCCTCGCAAAAAACTTACAATCTTCTTTCCTGTCCGCTTCAAATAAAATGTTTACAGTTTTCTATTTTAGCAAGCCTTTAAATGGCTCTTATTTAATCTAGATTTTCGCTAATAAATCAAAACCACACAAATCCATTACCTAATTTTTTTTGCAAAAGCAAGTGCATACACTTTGGGGACGGAGGGAGTACTATTATACCCTTATCCCACTAAAATGAAGGCCATGTGCTATGGGACACATAATTTTGCATGAAAACCAAGGGTAAAAGGCCATTTTCACACCCAAACTCTCCACACCTAAGATCTTGTGCAAAAGCAAAGCGGACGATAGATGTGGGCCATAGGGAGTAATATTCATGAAAGTTCTATTGAGTATCGTGCGGGCTAAAGAGGCTTAACTTTCCGCAATTATAGTAATAGTCATCTTCAAATGTTCAATGTTCTCAACAAGATTATCTCCCAAATAAGAACCGTATTTGTGTTTGCAAATTCTAAAGACTCTCCTATAGCCAAATCATTGTTTTTAACACGCTTCAATTTCCATTCATTAATTGGCGCTTTAGAAGATGGCAAAAAACTCTACCCTTCTACAAATCATAATAAGGCCAATCAGTCACCAATTCACCAACGCCACAACCTAGTATAATCATAATTTGACCAAGGTATGAAGGGTCAATAAGTACACAAATTTTCCCTTGGCTTAAATCATACAAAGACTTTCCTACAGAGAACAAAGCCATAACAAGACCCCCCCCCCCAAATAAAAGAGAGGCAAAAAATTAAATGGCAGTTCATGATAACACTACATAAGAAAAAGATTACAAATGGCAGTAGCGTAATCTACCAGTTATGTCAACTGCAATAGCAACTTTACATATCACTATAAAAGGCCTCAGAAACCCATAAGGGTACCAGAACATTACCATCACATGTCTTCCAAAAGTTTTTACCAGTTTCCTGTCAGGTAAAAACCACAGATTAGGTTCATCTATCACACACACGTATACAAGTGTACGTTTCCCAAAGAGTAAGAAAATGAAACGAACAAACATTGTCACTCATGTAAAACACTGATGTAGGCAGAAAAGTAGAACCAAAGTCTGTAATTATCAAACTATATAGTAGTGAGTAATTGTTAAATAGATAGTTAATTTCTCATTTAAGTGGCAGTATTATGTCATACTCTTTTCTTATTCTTAGTGGAGGTTAAGGACTTAATAGCTAGAGTAAAAGTTAGGACTTAGGAGATCACTAGGGGGTTACTAGGTTGCTCTAGAGTCACATACTATGAGTAAAAATACCTTGTACTACCACTGTAAAACATATAAAAAAATCAAAGATATATTCTTGAAACACATCTTCTTCTTCTTTCTTCCTCTATCGATTTGTGATCATACTTTCTCCACAAAACCAACAGTAGTGAAGGCACTGGGTATAATAGTTATTATGATTCTATAATCATGGTAAATTCAGCTAGTTAATGCCATGTGATGTTTCAATATCTCATGATGCCATCAACTAAAGAGTAGAATGCCAATATCCATCTTTTGCTCAATTACCGAACCAATCTTCAACAACAGCCTCAAGTCATCACAGAGAGCCCATAAAAGGTACTCCAACACAACTCCACCATCATGATGCACTCCGTGGATTAGCTTGAACACTCCCTGCCATCTTTAATTATACAAAAAGCTACTCAACCAAGTTATATATATCGACCTTCCCTGCCATCTTTAAAGTCAATTTGACCTGCTAAAGTAACAAGTTTTACTACACCACCAAGTGAAGAAGTGAAGTGTTGTCTGTGTGAGTGAAAGTGCTTTCACCTACAACAAGGTCGTAGGTGAGGTAAATAAAATGCTTTGGAGCTTATCTTTCGAAAGTACTTTCACTCAGCACTTCGGAAAAAACTACATACGACCCAAAAAAAAAAAGTTTGCATAACATCAAAGCAACAACTCAACTTAAGTACATATCCATGCAATGCTCAAGAAAAGGAAGCAGCACCGCACCTTGATATGATTATTTTTTTACGCTTACTGAATGAAATATCATCAAGACTGTCATCAAAGTCATTTAAGCTCTCATCCTTGACTCGCTCATCTGCACTATTATTGGAGCCATTTACGATAGAGACACTTTCATCTTCAATAACATCATCATCATAACTTTTCATTTGGTCCACCTGTTCATGTTTATTATTTATAAGTCAATACTTTTATCTAACAAATACCAATTGAAAGCATATATATAGTCCGCAAACAAAAAAAAAAGAACAATAACCTGTGGTTGAAATGTTCCGTCATGGTCATTTTGATAGACCGAGATATCTCCCAGCCTGCAAAGACGGGGGTAAATATGTAAATGATCAATTACAGTTTCGAATTTAAAAAAAAGGAGAGCAATGTGACTCGCTTACTTAAGTTTAGCGGCAGTAGGATATTCTGATTTGGGAACTCTGGCGCGTAACAAAATTAATCTCGAACTCAGTGGCATGCAATCGTGCTCCTCTGACCACCCGTTTCTGGGACATTCTCCCAATAACTCCGACGACATACTTTACTAGTTTACTTATATGAGGGGTCAAGACTCAAGACTCATGAGGGTGTGTGTTGCCGAATTAGGGTTTTTACATAGGAAATTAACAAACAAATTCTTTGAGGGATGAACGAATGTTGCGAGAGGGAAGAAGGGGTCACATTGGGCGCGAGGGAGGTAGTTTTTCTGTTTTTGTTTTTGAGCAAGAAAGGGGATGGATGGATGGATGGATGGTCAATGATGTGACTCGCTTATTAGTTTCTCAGGGTCAGCAATTCAGCATACGGGTTAGAGCCATAGAGCCATAGAGGTAAACTACTAAACTCGGGTTGCTTTTGTTCCCATCCAATTTTTCCATTTTAGGTTTTTATTTTCAGCTCAATACTTTAATCCAAATTTTTTTTCCCATAAAATAATAATAGACCCCCTTTAATATAGACTATTTTGTAAGAAACCCCCTTTTAAAAAAGTTTTTGTAAGGAACCATTTTAAAAGAAAAAGTGCAGTTGACAACCACGGTTGAAATGACCAAATTGCCCTCGATAATTTCACAAATCAGTAACGCGTCAATGCAGTTCCCATCTTACCCACCTTTTCAATTATCTTTTTCATTATTCCCCCCCCCCCCCAAACATTTTGCCTTTTCTTTTCCTTCCATTAGAGCTCACTCCACTAC
>ONZK01000661.1:5216-16450 GCA_900322385.1 Pharnaceum exiguum
ATGAATCTGCTGAATATGCAACACTTCCATCCTTTCTAGGGAAAATCAACGAATTTCGGTGGAGCCAGATGCACCAAATTACATAATACATAACAGAAGCTAGGAATCTTTGGAACAAGTACTAGCTCTCCACTGCTTGGGCTGGCAAGAGTTACAATAATTATATAACAAATAAATGTAACAGAACAAGGTCAGACAATCAATTTCATACTCCTCCAGGCAACCTTATTACATCATAAAATCAATTATCAGGTGTTGTTCCACATGAAGAAAATTGGGACTATCTCTGTTCAAATTCCAGAGCTTCAGGGCTGGCTGGTAGTTGTTATTTCGAATAGTCTTTTTCTGCACTTAGTCACACACGTGACTTACGATTACTCCCATAAATAAATCAAGAACTAAATAACTTTTAAAAAAATAATTAAGAAGTAACAAAGTGGATAAGGAATCCTTTCAGTAATAGTTACATATACTACCGGACACGCTATAAAACCATAATAGGAGTATTCCTGAAAAACCCAGCTGATTTGGCCCATAGGGAAGGCAAAAAGTATCAAGAATACTTGATAATATGTAAAATCCGTCTATGAGTGCTATAAACTTTAGTTTATAATACACATTGCCGGTCTCAAGCCCGATAAAGGAGAAGAGTTGCATGGTAGGTCATTGACCGCGAGTGTGTCAAGCACTAGTTATCCTTGCCATGGACCAGAGTGGGTTGTGTGGGTTGTGTGGGTTGTGTGGGTGTGTGCATATGTAATTATATATGTGTCATGTGGATTCCTTTTGGTCCTTGTTAGCAAACCCAACGAGGATTTGAGACTAAGGCTTTGGAGAAGACAACAATAATTAGGTAATCAAATACCACACTAAGACTAGGATAACTATGGAATCACATCGAAATAATTTTAACTGGTTGACCCAGGTGTAGAGTGTTTTGAACAATCTAGAAGCAAACCTGAGTAGCAATGCCAGCATGATCGGTTCCAGGAATCCACAGTGTGGGCCTTCCCTTCATACGGTAGTATCTAACCATAACATCCTGCAACACAGACCATGGATTTAGAATATAGTGATAGAATCCAAGGATGGAGCTAAGGTAATTATTGGACATTCTAGTACAGAAGGCAATCCTGTGTACAAATAGAAGTCTTTTAGGGATCAAGCAGGTCCAACTATGAAATTGGCCAATGACCTTCATCGCAGACGACAGACAAAAAATTGATTTACCTCTCTAAATTGATACATATAGGTATATAATAAAACTTAAGTGAAGTCAGCCTAATCAAAATACATTGAGAAAAGTGGACATTATCAGAAGCTACAAAATTATTATACTCTTCGACCTCTCAAACCAGGGAATAAAAAATCATCAAAGAGCGAGGGGAAAATAAAAAAAAAAAAGAGCCTTCAGATCAGTTAACCAACCTCAAGTGTCACAAACATTGCATGCCCCATATGCAATGATCCAGTCACATTAGGAGGTGGCATAGAAATAACGAAAGGGTCACCTCCTCGGTCCATGTTTGGTTTGAAGTAACCCTGAGATTCCCACCTAGCATCAACCAGTTACACATTAAAATTACAGCAATGGTGATTGAAGGAGGAGTTAGGAGATTAACACCATAACATGGTAAAGCAATAACGCATCGAGGCATCCAATACTTCAAAGAAATTCAAGCATAAGACTAGATGAAGTAATCAGAATGTGCATCAAAACCAAATTCACTTTTCTAGCAACCATGAACTTAACCATAAATATTCTAGAATATACCAGACAAGAATAGTCAAATAGATTAAGAGCATGCTTGGCCAAGCTTCACTCTGAAAGCGATGCTCCTTTCAGTCCTTTGTATATTTTTTTTGTCCATTTTCCCTTCTCCTTCCCCACCACCACCACCACAAATCAACTTCATAATAGCTCTAAACACTCTTACTATAGCCAAAAGAAAAAGCCCCAATTTGATGCTTTTGCTTTTGATCATATTGGAGAGTTATTTAGAGTACATTTTGATGATGCTGGGGAAAGAACAGAGAGAACGGAAACAAATATACAAAGGAAAGAGAGAATCTTGGCCAAACACGCTCTAACTACATAGATCTGCCCTTCGACCCACTCAATTTATTCCGCACAAGGCTAGCAAATAGGATGTCATCCAGGTAGACTATATTTTCAACTTATACTACTTCCATTATATCGATTCCTGGAGACAGACAACCTGAATGCTTACAACTCCAAAACCCGAATTGTCAGCCTATTTTCCAAACAGTTGAGTCATTCGGAGCTCTAATACAACAAGTAGCCCATCCGGAAAAGGAAAGCCTTAACCCATTGAGAAGAGTGGAATCCCAATCAGTAGGTGTCATATCTAGCAACTCAAGTACTTAAGACATGAGGTTATTCTACTCATAGTCAATGCTTCATCTTAGTTCTCTTATCAAAGAGTTCCCAAGAAAAACTTCAAAATAAATTCCTACTATTGAACTGAACTTTAGATAAAAACTAAATAAACACTTCAAACTCACTCGACCTTCACCAAAAAAAAAAATGAGCCATGGCCAAACTAGTCTGAATACTAATATACTATTGAACTAAACTTCAAATCAATCCGAACGTAAGTGTTCAAAAGTACAACAACTAACATCAACCGAATGTATTCCCTATCCGATGGAGGTGCTCGGGTCAGGATGTACGCATTTTTTCCCCATTTTTTTTTTTTAAAAAAAACCACCAACGAGGTTGTTTCCAAGATTGACCCTAAATGCATTGTTGCATTGAAGTATCGACTTCCCGCAAGCAAGTGTTCAAATTTACTGAAACTAAATACAGGCAAATTTCGCCGAAAACTAGGGGAATGAGTCCTATGGATATATAATTACCACAGTTCATTAGTTCTCACAATATTGGTTTTCACTCTACATTCAAGAATTCCACTACTACAAGGCTGGCACAATGTTGATTACAACAATAAAAAACAAATTTCCACATTCATTCATTAATCATAAATGAAAGAAATAAAAGAAAGAAAGTACCAGTTGTAAATGCGCTCTTCAGAACTGAAGTCAAAAGTCTTGGCAGTCTCGGGAGAAGCAAACACCCCCTCATTCTGCTGCTGCGAAGAAGCCGAAGCTAAAGCAATAAAACAAATGTCAGTCAGTCAGGAATTTCAAGAAATGGTAAAGCAGAAGTATTAAAAAAAAAAGAAAAGAATATAATAGCCTGTACCGGAGAAGTAGCGAGGTCTGAGACGGCGGGGAGAGAGAAAGAGAGGGTTGAGTCTGCGAAGTGAGTATGATGATAGGAAGGATGATGTTGATGGGCTTGTTAGCGCTTGTATATACGCCATCCTTGGCCTCTTTGTTATTTGTTGTGTTTTGCTGTGTGTGCTCTGAGCTTCTTGGCCTCTTTGTGAGAGGCGAACTACTAGCACTGAACAAGATAGAAAGGAGTGAAATACATTTGGGAGGAAAATGATGATTCGTATGTATGTCACTGTATGTATATTGGAGGATTTGTATTGTGTACAATGTAGATGTATGTATGTATATACGGTTAAATGTGGATATAAATGAAGCATACTTAATAGTTAATACTATTTATTTTATAATGAATTATAATAACATGTGAAAAAATTATCTAATTTAGCTCAAATTAATTGAACATGTATATATTAAGATCGATACACGGTTATGTGATGGTATATAGAAATAATTATAATTACTATAATAATTCATTTTCTAAAATAATTTATGATAATCAACAACATTAAATGATAAAAGTTTATTAAATTTGATCTTAATAGTGTAATTCCCTAGGATAAATAACTTTTATTCAAAAGTATAATTCATTCTTACTCCCAATCTAAGTCTATTACTCCCAATCTAAGTCTATTCCTTTGGATATTGTAACAAAGATAAATTATGTAAAGCAAACAAATTAAGTTGTATGTATTTGATCGTGTAACAACGATAAATATTATGTTTTATGAGCTGAGATCTTCTATAGACTCATACTGGAGAATAATAGGGAAGATTCTATCGAACACCCTTATTAATCCAAAGAAGTGAGAGTTAAGGTTAATGGCTCAATTGTTATTAGACTAAGTGCCTCCCTCTACACCAAAAAAATAAGCTACTCCAAATACTCCCCATTTCTAGGATGCACGGAAGCGGGACATGGGAGTCCGACTCGGGACACTTGGAAACGCAGATTCGTCAATTTTAAAACTAGAGGACATGGCGAAGTAGGATGAATTATTTATTTATTTGCTATTAATTAATATTTTTTATAATTTATTTTACTGAAAAAATAAATAATGTTCATAAGGTTAGCAAATAAAACTTAGGTCCAACTCCAACTCATAAGAATATAAGTCCAAAAAGAAAAACACCCAAAAAGGCCCAAACAACATTATACCATAAAGTCCAAAACGGTCCAAAAAGTCAAGAAATTAAAGTCATTAAAAGTTATTAAACCCTAAAGAACCATTTCCGATCTGATCTCCTTGGCCGCCAACAATTTCTACTGCTTTTTTTTTCTTTTCTTTTTTTTGGCGGAATTATTGTTACTGCTTCGGGCTTCCTTCTCCATATTCTTCCTTTCTCTTTCTCCTCTCCCTTTCTCTTATCAAGATCCAACCCATCCAACCCATCTTCTACAATGCCATACCCCTTCATAGCTGACACTGTAGTACCTCCGACTTTCTAGGCTAAATAAAGAATAAATAGAAATTCCTGCAGAAAATTCGCCAAAGTTTTCCCTAAAAATGGGCTAAACAAAACCTGCAAACCTAGTTCTAATCAACAACCAACAACCAGGACAATAATCCCAAGTGAATCACAAGCGGAAGCAACCTATTTCGGGGGCATTACCGCCGCATCTTTTCACACAAGATGCAAGGCTTATCTAAATTAACTACATTTACAAAACTTAACCCAAATGACTTTTAACGATCTAATAACCAACAAAATTATAACACTTGACGCCTACGGTGAAGTCACGTCCTCTCCAAAGGCATACATCACACACAAGTACCTGAAAGACCTCGACCATGCCGCGAGGGTTGCGACAGGCCAAAGCAAAACATTTGAAAGTCAGCCGGAAATGCTGGTAACCCTTGACTACCATAAAACACTTTTGGAAAATATCCCCCAATTTGAAAATACATACACACATAAGTTATTATATAATAACATATATACATATACTAATCAATAACAACGAAATTCATGCATAATCCTAAACACTCACACATTTGGCACATTTAAAATAAACACGATTCACACACATTAAATGTTCACTTGATATACATAACATATACGTATGCTCATATGAGCATTCAAGCACATTCATGAGAGGCGTCACACATCACCAACCAATCAATATTTTTAACAACGATAGTACTTCATACGCACATACTACACATAGATATGCTCACCCGAGCATTCGACCATACTCATCATTTCGATGAGCGTTCTTTTCATTAGTTAAATTCTTTATGGGAAGAGAACGGGGATAGGCAGAGAAGGTTAGACACTCATCCACACTTGGTGGCCCAAACCCCTATCTCACACTTGGTGGCCTCTCGTGTCTACGTTTTAAGCCTATCATCTACTTAATTCCTACTAGCCAGCTATCACAATAATCACAATATTCTCATCATAAATCACAGTATTCTCAATATCCATATAATCACAATATTCAATATCCATAATAATCACAATATCAATATCCTCAAGTGTGCACACCCCCTCTAGACGCCCTATAGTGACCCAATCTCCTAGAATCCTATAGGGTTCACGGCTAGAAGTAATCCAATAAATCCATAATCATTCAATAGACATTTCCATTCTCATTATCATATCATTATTTCCATTTGCATTATCATATCATTTCCATAATCAATAAATAAAATCTCCAAATCACATAACCCAACTAGACGCCTCGAGGTCACCACTAACAATATACGCCTCGAGGGATCACGGCTAGCGGGCCCCCATGTTCGTCACCATCGGAGGATCCAATCCGACGGCTATCTTCCCATTATAAAATTAATGTATTTTATTAGATTCATAATCACGCACATATCACAATCAAAGCCTCTTGGTCTTATAAACACCATTCCACCATACAATAAACAACAACGACCATATCACTTTTCATTAAGCCAAATCGTCATATAATTCAAATGTACAAACATATCGAGCTTCATAAATGTTTTACTTCTCATCTTACTTCCATAATCATCCATTTGCAAATATAAAGAATAATAAGACACATGCTCTATGATTCACCGTCAATCTTTGCACATCACTTAAAAAGGACGGTATGCATCATCATTCACTTTATAAACACGTATAATCACAAATTCATTTGGCCATCTCATCTTACAAAATAAGATCTTTCTATCTCTTATAATCACTTCTACTCATGCAAATCAACACCTTATAAAGTATACGAGTTCACATCAAACATCAACTATTCAAGCCACATTTTATCATTATTATATAAAACATGGAAACAATCACCATACTACTCCGGATACGTACAACTTCACAAGTAAGAACAAGTCCTCTAGTATCTTAATCCCTTATATTAATAGAAATTATCATCACAACAAAAACCATCACATAAAGATATTATTTTTACACTAATACTTCATAGTCCCATCAATCTACCCAATTAAGAGTACTACTCATCAAAAACCCACTTTCAAGGCATATCATCATCATTATCCGAGAAACTTCACACATTAACTACTCATCAAAAACCCACTTTCAAGGCATATCATCATCATTATCCGAGAAACTTCACACATTATCATTCATCATCAAACCAGACATCTAAACCACCACATTTTTCATAACCACAACTCAAATTAGGCCAAACACATTTCTTAAAGCCCAACAACACCGAAAGTTACACATAGGCAGCCACAAAATTCCATCAAAATGACATTTCAAATTCAAAATTAAATTATATAAACGGGTTTTCGAAGAGTGGTAGCCATTCACTACAAAAAATTTCACTTATTCCAACAGATGAGTGGTGACAGATAAAATATCTGTTGGCAAAAACCAAGAATGCCGACAGATATGCAATCTGTTGGTCAACTTTCAATAACACATATTGTATTCCAACAGATAGATGTATCTGTTGGCATTAGTCACTAATACCAACATATAATTTTATCATTTATTTATCTGTTGGTAATAAAACATAAAAAAAAATAAAGGAAACCCAATCCTCTCTCATTTTTAATTTACCAGCAAACGAAAACACAAAGGGCTCAAAGCAGACTTTCCCATTTCCTATCTCTCTCCTCTTCCATTTCTAGAACTCTCCCTTACTGTACTCGTTCGTCACCGCCATCACCCGCACCATCATGTTCAACACCATCACCTCCAACACCAGACCACGGCAGTGTCATTCGCACCTCACCCCTCCATCCGACTCCCTCACTCTCCTTTTCCATTCTCGATCTCCCCATCGAATCCCTCACCATAAACACCACTCACCACCCAGATGCGCATGCCACAACCATTCTCCGGCCACCACCTCAACATAACTACAATCCCCACTTCACCATTTTTCTTTTACCGTCTCACCACTCCGATCTCTCTCCGCAACACACCTACTAACGCCGCTCACAGCCACTGCAGACCACCCACGTCGCCCCCAAGTCGCCCTTGCTGCCACGACCGTCACTGATGAGACCCACCCACAAATGGGTCAACCCGTTTTTGGCCCATGTGTAAGGTTCTATTAAACTCTAATATTCTGATTTTTATTCAATTAATTTCAGATTATTATTATTATTATTAGTAAGTAATTGTTTTGATTGCTTTAGAGCTAATTACATGTATTTTAATGACTAAATCGTATGGAGGTGTCTGTGTATGCGAGGCAAGCATTTGTTTAGTTTATATTTCAGTTCATTTTTCGTTGGGTCTCTTGAGAGGTACCTCCAACACACCTCATTTTTAGTTAAGTTGCATGATGAATGAGCTTGTGCTTCAATTTCAGTTAAGTTGCACATGATGAGTGTGTGTTCGGCTCAAGTTGTGTACACTTGTTGTTCTAAGCACTACATATTGTTAGTTGGTGATTTCTATTTTGTACACTCTTATGGTTGGCGCTTGGTAATTTTAGTTTACAGTAGGTATTGGTTTGTACTGATGAAAGATATTGCTAGTTCTCCCTAATTTCTCTTTTTATGCATTGTAATTGAAAATGGTTATTGATTTAATTAGTAGTCTTGAAATCTCTACATTGAAAGTATCAATCTGGTGAGATGGTCAACTTTACTACTTTCCTAGTGTATTTTTAAAGTGTTAAATATTCAAGTTAACTGAAATTTTGACAGCAATTAGCAATATTGTATATATGATCAAAAGGGTTGTGAGATTATGTGAAAATAATTTGTGGGTAGTTGTTCATTTCTGGCTTTTTGACATGTGTGTGGTGAATTACCTTGACTTTCATTCAGTGTACATGTTGCTTGGATCAAGTAATTATTTTTTATTTTGTTGCTTATTGTTTATTGCATTGTTAAAATTGTTACTGATTTTATGTTTTGGTGTATAGCACGTAGCTTGTTCTTGTTGTTTCTGTATATGTTCTCTTTTGTAATGTGTTTTGTGACGTAATATTTTGTTACTTATTTGGACATGGTTGCTAATTAGGATAACACATAGCCTGAGTACATCTACTTTCCCTTGTTATAGTTGCGTTGAGTTGCTGTTTGCTACTCACTACTCAGTCTGTAATTTGGTGGTTTTTTGCTTCTCTTCATCGGTGTAAGAACCTTTGGGTTGAGGAGGTTATATGTAATCAGTGTATGCTAGAGTCTAATGGTGGTGCCTTGTTGGATAATTAGTGTGGTCCATTGTTGACTTGATAGGTTTAATTGGTTTGCATTTATTCCAATGCCTCTTGGGTCAGTTTCTGAATTTATATAGCTTCTCAGTCCTCGTTATTGCTAGGGGGTATATTACTTTCACCGTTTGTGAGGAGGATGCAGGCTTACTAGGATGGGGAAATAAGATCATAGGCGTTAGAGGTGAAACTGGATTCTTGAACATCGATTACTACCTGTAATAGCATCATCACTTGGACAAGAATATCGTGCGTATAAAGAAGGGAGGGAGGTGGGGGCCACGGAATTCTGTACAAGCTGTATGTCCAATTTATGGTGCAAAATGCTCTGTTTTTGCTCCAGTAGGCGTGTGCGGTGAAGAAGTTATATCCAATTTAAGCTTGGATACTGGTTAGGGAAGATTGGATTAAAAATTGGGAAATACAAAACATGGAAAATGGTTGGTTGTTAGCTTTGAAGTCGGGTTTTAAGTTTTTGTGTTCTGTTTTTGTTTTATTTTTGATCATATATACTTGTTCTACTCTGTTTTTGTAATACAATTCTTATATTTTGGGTTTGATTGGTTGTTTCTACTATAGGGAAAGGAAGGCTTGCTTATTCATCATTTGTTTCTTCTCTTAATATTTTCGGATTGTTGACAACAGTTAAACCTTCTACTCTTTTTTTTTTCTGGCAGTTCCTTCTATTTTGAAATGAATATGAATTATGGACATGCTTCTCATTGCTTCTCATTACTTCTAGTTGATCTCAGTTTGTTTTGTTGACATCGTTTACGTATGGTGTATGTGTGTGTTTCAGTCTAGTTTCAGTTTAATCTTGTTTGGTTAAATGATGAATATTTTTATATTAGATAATAAAATATCACGGCAATAGTGCAATAGTGCCCTTGATCAGTAGTTGTATCATTCTCAGTGACGTATCATGTATCTCCTATCCGCACATGTTAATTTATGATATAAAGTTAAGACTGGTTGTCAAATGTTGCTCACTTGCTTTGTATTAGCATCTTTGTCCTTGCATATTGGGATTCAAAATTGGAGAACCAAGAGACCGAAAGTTGTCTACTAGAGTTAGCTTAGAACATCATCATTGGGACATCTCTGTCCTTGCACATTGTGATTCAAATGAGTAGTACTACTGTGAGAATATATACTTGGTTAATAAAAAAATACGGACACTCAACTCTGGTTTTTTTTTTTGGTAGAAGGACACTCAACTTTGTTTAGTTATGTGTTTTTTGTTTGTCAATGTAAATGTGCTTCGATGGTAGCTGTTCAGAGGTGGGGTGGTTTCTTAAACTTGCCAAATTTCAATTCGTAGGACTGGAGGACTTCTATGATTGATTTTTTTTACTCACCCTTTGTTAATGTGGCTAATCATCTTAATTGTTGTAGCTAATTCGAACTCGTAATTATTTGTCAATACCTTGCAAATGTAAAGAGTATTGATGTGTTAGCCAAGGGTTCAGCAGTCTAATCATAAATCTAAAGATGATAAACTGAGTCTTTCATTCAATGTTTTCAGATTGATTCATAATTATTTGCGAAGATCATGCGATACATAAGATAGATACAAGAGGAGATAGGTTCGGCTTAGTGGGCTCTACTACATCCAACCCCACTGTTTTCTCAAATGTAAACGAGAAGATGTTGTTGTCACGTGATTTGGACCAGTTGAGTCCATCATGAAATTTAAGTAAGTAATTAGTAACTAATCATTGATGAACTGTTGGTTTGCATGATATTTGACCCGCACTGATAAGTTTCTTCCTGCTGTTTGATGGATTGATAAGTTTCTTCCTAACTTAGATAATTTAGTTGGGATTAGTTTTTTTGCTGGACATAGTTACATTAAGACCTGGTGTGGTAGTTTTTTATATCACCACAACATTGGAATTTGTAGTCATTGCTATAGCGTGGTCGTTTTGATTATATCTCATGTTACTACAACTTGTTTTGGGTGTGTTACTCTCTATATTCATTACTTGAACTAGTTTATTTATCATTTTGCTACTTCTCTTGAACTTTCAGGTAAATGATCCTTTTAAAGTGCAGAGTACATGCGCTACTTATCAATGGTGATTCCCATATGTTCACATACTTCAATCAACTTTGTGATTCTGCATTATGTAGCTTCTATGGTATAACCTCACCTTAGATTGTACCTTATTCTAGCAGTTGATCTTTGTTGTGGAATTGCAATTTTTATCTTTGTATATAGTTACTTGATCTGATGAGGTGGATCATAGATTTTGATATGGTGTTGGCTTGTAAATAATATTTTCGAGCTATATAATATTTGTTGGATATCCACACAGCATACAGAGCCGCTTTATTATCTTTGCTATTTTTTTTT
>ONZK01000661.1:25209-41080 GCA_900322385.1 Pharnaceum exiguum
AAATAGCCTGGGCCTTGCCTGGCAAGCTTTAGCGACGTTAAACCATTTATGTTTGCTGGTATGGACCTAGCCTGGATTCGGTTTTAACTTTGCTGGTCCGTCCAGTGATGATAGATAACTTGTTCATACTGGGAGTATCTGTGGGTATGTTTTCAAATGATTAGATAGTTCAATGGGCACAATTTACGAAAATAATCGAACCTTGCGGCCTGACATGCTACGTATGATACTATGATGTTAATATTACAACTGTATCCCAAATAAGTAGATCAGTGCCCACAAATTAAGATTATGTAAGGATTTGGAAATTTCTCATTGGTAGACGAATAATTTATGTGTTTTAAATTTCTCATTAATCTTAATTATTTGTAAAACTAAATTATTATTTTCAAAGATAACAAAGTAAATTGTACTATATGATTATTAAATAAATAACCAGTATTAAAATGTGTCCTTTTGTGGAGAATAATTAATAATACAATAAACTACTGTTGAACCAGTGCAGTGCATGGATATTGTAACAACTAATATTTTGGTTATTCGCTGACGATGAACTATGGTGTTTAAATTATTAAAATTCATATGCTTTGATATTGCTGTGGGCCTGTTCTCCCCAACTTAAAAAAACTGAACTGAATTGAGCTGAGTTGACTAAACTTAACTGATCTTAACTTAACTTAACTTTAATTTTTTCTTAATTGTCGTGACACACATTTACTTGTTAAAACTGTACTACATCAATATTGAGCTTAATGAAACGACTTTGTGAGATGTTTGAAAAGATACACAAAGACCTACAAATTGATATTGATGTCACAACTTCTAACGATCGAACTAAACGAGCTGAACTGAACAATAGTTGAACTAAACATGTTGAATTTCAAATTCCAAATGATATTAAACTATATGTCTTAGGGTATCTCCTCTACAATTTCAATTTTTTAAGATAAGTTCAGTTCAGTTAAAATTTGAGTTCACTTCAGCTGGTCTCAGCTTGTTTCGTTTTATCGTATGACTTTGTGACACCAGTATTAATTTGTTTAGAAATAACAATAAAGGACTAAGGCCTTGAGATTTAAAATTGGTTTCCTAAGTGCCCAATGGTTTCCTTGATGTTTTAAAAGTGGCATTGGATTCACTTTGGCTTTGTAGATTTCACTTCTAAACACTTCTATGTCATTCTTGATCACTTCAAATTTAATTCAAAGGACTATGGCCTTGACATTTTTGCAAACAATTATGATAGCCTTATTTTGTTATAAAGATCATGACCGCATTTAATCATTTTATAGTACTCAAGTATTTGTTTTCTAAAATAACAAAGTAATATATATATGTTCTAATCTGATTAATTTACAATCAAAATCCTTGTTAGTATGATTTAGTATTGATTAGTCACGACGTTTATTAAATCTTTATTATGAAATATGTAGTGACTAATCATACTATGCGTAACTACGAAGTTTTAAGGATCCGATTAATCTGGACCCTAACACCGCCAATAATGGTAATACAAAATGGCCCAATTTACAATTATTGTCAGCTAGGTAAGCCACTTGATTGACCATACAGTGGGCTTTGTTTCTCCCTTCAGGCGACTTGATGGTCCAGCAACATTAAACCAATTCCAGCCTTCCATAGTTCCATCTATCTATCTTTTAGTTTTAGTTATTCACTTAGACTTGCAATTGATTCACACACTGGCCCACCATCTTTTTCAAAGTGTGCAACTATTCTTCAAGGTACTGCAACAATGATGACAGATTACGCGATCCATGTGCACAATCTACGATAAAAATATCGATCCATAAATAGCCTGACCATCAATACATCCATAGATAATTGAAAAAAAAGGTGCTATTGAATTGACACTATCTGAAAATGCAAAACCCAAAACAAATGATATACAAAGGATTATATATTGTTATTGATGTCACAATTTCTAACGATCGAACGAAATGAGATAAACTAAACGATAGTTAATACTACTACAAAATAAGCCTAAAGCAACACTTCCAGAGCAACACTTACAGTGCAACACTTCCAGTGCAACACTTATGAAAATTGTTGCATTTTTAATGTAGATGAATTCAAATGTAACAAAAAGAAAGTAAGTGTTGCCCTTATATAGGTATTGCAACATTTTTTATAAAGTGTTGCAATTTTTCTTAAACAAAGCAACATTTTATTGAAAGTGTTGCAATTATTGTAACTTTTTTATTTGAGGGGATTGCGATTACTGTAACTTAGTGCAACATTATATAAAATTGTTGCAATGTTAGTAAGTTATTGCAACATTTTGTATATAAGTGTTGTATTGTTTCTCGTACAAATGCAACACTTTTAACAAATGTTGCATATTCTTATTTCTAGAGGAACACTTCAACTTGGTGAAACATAATTCACTTTTACATAATCATTGGTTACACAGTTACACAATTTGTATTATGTTTTTGTTTTGTATAACGGATTAATATTGGTCATTTTTATTATTATTATTTTGTTGATTGTACCCAAATATTTGGGTACAATTTTTATTATGTTGATTGTACCCAAAAATATTTAAATATGTATTTGGACATTTATAAATGATTTGAGATTTATGATTTATTAAAAATAATTTTGGGATGATACATTTATCTAGAAAAATAAGTAAATAAAAATAGAAATTCTGAATATAATTATAATTCCATCAAAAAAATAATAATAATTTGGTGGGATACAAACCCACAAGTGCACAACCGGGTTCAAACCAAAAGCGTTAAGTTGTACATGCCCCTTGGGCCTTGCAGAAGAAAAATGACTATGAATATCTATAAAAAAACAGATGCGGAAGGCTCCCTTATTGGATCGAAATGCATAAGTGGCCCAAATTCGTATAACCTCTGTACCTCTTTTCTATTCACGGAGGAAAACAATTATGCAAACAAAAGAAACCAAACGGCGACGTTTTCACGTTTACCCCCTCATTTTCATTTTTCAGTATATCAGTTTTTATTTCAGTTAAAACCTAAATCCCACAAACTCACTCCACACAGACCACAGCCGACTCCTACTTCCACTCCCACCCCCACGCTCTCTGTTCTTCCTTCCAGTAATCGAAAGATCAAGTAAGGCATCAAAGCCCTTTCACTTTGAAATTGAATTCCTTCAATTGATTTTTTGTGTTAATTGTTTAGGTTATTTGGAATTTTGATTGGTATTTTGGTATTTCGTGAAAATTTAGGTGCTTTTAAATATGTTGATCATTTATATAGTTAGAGTGTTAATTGATTTTTTGAAAAGGCGTTGATATTATCGTTGTTGGCTGTTATTGTGGGTGTTGATATTGCCAAGGCAACCCCTTATGCTGCCAAGGCAAAGTAATGTGAGCTTGCAAAATTACCTTTATAATTAATTACTGACTAAAAAATCTCATTCCTTTCCATAGCCAAATTGTTGTAACGTTCCTTATTTCGGGAGTCCCATTGAATGCCCATTTCTTCATTTCCCGAATATTACAACCTCAAATGAACTAAGGGATTCAGATTTTTTGTATAGGTTTAGATACATGATTTTATTTGTTCTTATAGTGCATGAAGTTACTGGAGTAAACTTCAATCACGGCGAATCAGAAAATCTATTTGTGCAACTGGCTTCTACTTAACAATGACGTTTGTTTCTGTCTTATGCGCAGTGGGTAAGAAAAGGGCCGCTAGGAAAAAAATAGACTCCCCGGGTACGCATATGGCGTTGTCCGAAAATAGATCCACCGGGGTAGTTCCTGCGGTGCAGAGCCACGGGATGCAGTTCAAAGACGATGAGCACAAGAGCTTGTTCGTGACTAAATTTGCTGAGAAAGGCGTCTCCTGTGGGAAACTAGTCGATTTCGATTCTCTTATTGAGGGCAATAAGGAGTTCGAGACTTTAAGAACATTGTTGGACCACCAAGGCTTTCTGCCACTTCTTACAACTCGTAAGCCAGTGTATCCTAACCTTGTTAAAGAGTTTTACACTCACATTGACTTTATTTAAAAGGAAAAATTTCTGCTCAAGTCATGGGTGAAAGGAAAGAAGTTACATTGACCCCCGAGAAGTTGGGAGAAATGTTGGGCCTTTTGGTTGATGAGGATGCTGTATATGATTGGTCAGGAAAGAAATGGTCCGAGCATCCAAAGTTTGACAGGATGGAACTTTTGAAGTTCATTCTTGGTGAGGATGCCCTTGTTCAATCGTATGTTGGTAAACCCGAGACACATGAGTTGAAACTTTTCCATAGGCTCCTCCACCTTGTAGTCCATGACACCTTTATTTGTAGAAAAGGGGCTTCGAACCATATTTCTTTTATGGGTTATGTTGTCTTCTATTGTGTGCTAACATATGTATTTGAGCATATGGGAGTAGACTTAAATGATGATGTTTCTAAAATCGCCGGTTCGATTAACCTTATGACATTAAACAAGGTCATTAGTTCTAAACGGAAAGATGGTGCTATACGGATCAACAAGAAACAAAAGGTTGTGGAACCTATTAGAGATGATGATGTAATGCAACCACGATTAGAAAGTGGGGCTGCACATTCTTCCCACTCAAACAACGAGATCAGAGATGCCCTCTACAACAGTATTCTCGTGCAAGAGATGATGAAGGTGTGCTTTCCTGATATATTGGACGAAGCAATGATGGACAAGTTGAAGCAGATTGCGGTGAGGCGGATAAATCCAAATGACTCTTCCGATGATTCGTCCCACTAAAAGTCTGATTCCGAAACCATTAATACTGGTAAGGGTACATCATCTCTTCTCCTTAGTACTAGCTTTTTTTTTTGGTCTAAAACGTACTTAACATTAAATTAAGGTGCAATCAGGCCTAAATACCTTTGATTGACCACAAAATGAGAGTATAGAAGATCATCAAGGTTCATCATGTTTCCATCTACCATGTCTCTAATAATTACATCAGTACATAACAAAGGATTAGATTATGGTCAAAAGAATCCTCTCTTGCACTTCTTGCTAGCAGGTCTGCTGCTACATACCCCTGTCTCCTCTCGTGAGTTAGGAAAATTCTCTTGCTGTTTGCCCTTATTCCTGCTGCAGCTTGGTCCTAGCTGTGACTGAAGCTGTTGTTCCCAATCAGGCCACTTAGAAGCTCCCTACATTTGTCAGTAGCATGTTGATAAGGCGTTATGGTGTCCACTGACACAATTAGTTGTAGTGCAATCAGGCAATCAGATGCAACAACTATATTATGAAAGTCCATGTCTATTACCCACTAAATAGCCATAATCAAAGCCTGTAGTTCACTCTCAGTAGGGTCTTGACAATTGGTGGTATGTCTCATTCCACTAATCCATCCCCCTAGACTGTTTCTACAGATGAAGGCAAGTCCACTCTTGTGAGTTCTATGATCAAAGGAAGCATCAGTATTGATTTTTATGAAGTCTGGTGGGGGGTTTGACCACTGGATCTGATCTGGCTGTCCCACAGGTCCTGTGGGTTGGGAATAGATGTGCAATCTGGTGTGATCAATAATGTGTTCTAGGAAAATGTGTGTGGGTGTGGGTGGTATTGATTCAATGACTGATTTATTCCTTCGTTTCCATAACACCAAAACCAACTGTCCAAATAAGTCAGGGCATGGAATAAGTTGGTGAAGGTCTTTTGACTGTAAATTGCCTAACATCCATTGTTGCAGGTCAAGTTGGAAGAAGTTTCTAACAGTTTTGTCTAACTTGAGGAGGACCAATTACCATTTTAAAGGGGGACCATTAATAGTACTAGCTGTTTTAGGTTTTTTCTAAGTTTATTGTTAGTGGCAAAACTTTCTGAATATGCCAATTCCAATTTGGTTTCCTCCTTCGCCGAAAGATTATTAAAGCTACACAATGTCCTTTTATAGGGGTTTTATTTTCCTATGCTTCAATCTTGTGCTTTTGTATTTATATATATTGCTTATTGATTGATAATAATGGTGTGTTGTCCTAGGCCCTCAACTCAATTCAGCTGAACAGGATGTGAATGAAATCTCATCATCCACTCAGGATTGATTTTGCAAGGTCGGCTGGTTCGGCTGGTTTTCCATGTAGGGTAGACAGTGGTTTGTAATAGCTAGGCACATTTTGTATATTATGATTGTGGTCGAACGGATTTGGTGTACTACCTTGCTTCTCTCGTGTTGTCCATGTTTAGGTGGAATTTGGTGTACTACCTTTGTGGCTTTGTGTGCTTGCAGGTCAAAGATTTGTGTAGTAGCTTTTACCTTGGGACACATATGTGTCATCAGAACTAGTAATCATTACTCAGAATTGAACTAGATTTAGTGAGTTTGAACAATGTTGTTCATTTGGACGTTGTTTATTGACAGCCTATGTCATTATTGTTTGGATGTTTCAAATCACTTCACTAATATTGTATTGCACCATATTTAGCAAACTGTTTGATTTATTTAACGGATGTAATTATATAGCTACTTTGATATAGATTGTGTTGGCAATTCAACAAGCGATAAGGTCTCCCTTGTGGTCAAATGGAATTCTTTGCAGCACCGTTATCACGCCCGATGTTATCAGTGCGCTCTTATCTATTGGGAACGCATTTAACTACCTGCCATCGTTATGACTTATGAGCTTATGACACGTTCCTTTCTGCGGGGATGCACTCCTGATATCCGTCATGACAGATAATAGAAAATGTCGTCCCAAGTATTTGGCAAACAAAAACAACAGTTAAATGGTCGTTGTTCGAATCCCTACAGATCTGCTATCGGTCACGACCGCTATTTGTCGTTCGATGTTAGAGCTAAACCATATCAGTGACAACATTTGATACTATCTGCAGACCTTGTTATCCGTCACCACGTATTGGAGATCCCGGGGTCACATATATGAGCTTTATCTTAGAACCGTGACGACGTACATAATAGCCGTCCCTACTGACATTGGGCTTACAACAGAGATTTGAAAATATTTATAGCAGTGTTATCACTCTTGTAAACTGGAAAAGCAACATTGTAAGGGTATCCCTTATTTCCTGTCACCTTATCTATCATTTTCCCAATATATGTGGCAACGAATTTCAAAGTCCGTCGTCACGATTTTATGGATAGTTGAAATCATAATAGTGACGACAACTTATAGTATCTGTGATGACCACAATTTCTACCATTTGTAGTGACGGATAGAAGATCTCTCATCACAGATACTACGGAGTATAAACTTTCCTCATAGATATGACGTTAACTATAATTCGTAATGACATACTTTGTAATTATTCGTCACTACAGATACTGTGTAAATAAAAGACAAAGGGACTCTTTTAACCCATTGTTATCAAGCTATTGCATCCCCTCAAAAAAAAAAATCAACCTACTGCATAGAACCTGCCACATCCTTAAGGATCCGAGCATATTTCGGGGTCACATGATCAATGACCAGCAATCTTAAATTTAAATCAAGTACTCCTAAACCAAATTGGATTCAAAATTCGAATCATCAAATTTAATTAAATTCATAACCTATCTAGATTGTAATGTGATAAATGTTTATACACGGATACAATTCTTTCTTTCCTCTCTCAATTTTAATTAAACTCATAGTATCAGCTTCGAGGATGTGGGCACTTACTTGCAATGCAATGCATGACAAGTTGACAACATATATACTACTCTGATTAATTTACGATCAAAATCCTTGATAGTATGATTAGTCACGACAGCTTATGTATTCTTTTTTGTTTAATCTTTTTAATAATAGTGGTAGTGACTAATCATTAGATCCGTAACTACGAACATACGGATCTGATTAATCTGAACCCAAGCACTGGTAAAATGGTAATACTTATTGGCCCAATTTACATGCATTGTGCAGCTATTCTTCTTGCCCAACCCCGTTATTTAAGGTACTACAATAGTGATGACAAATTACGCGATCCATGTGCATAATTTACGATCAAAATATCGATCCAAAAAGCCTGACCATCAAGACATCCATAGATAATTGAAAAAAAGGTGCTATTAGTAGTTCAAAATTATACACCTTCTAGGGGTCATAATAAAAAAATCGCATCACTCACTAGTTGAGATGACTTAGAATTCAACTATGGGAAAATGTTGCTTTTGTCATTATAATTAAAATAATAATGACAAGATAATAATGACAAAATCTAGTAGATAAAAGCATATATTATAAACTACATAGGACCGTGCATTGTTGACGTTTTAAAATCTAGTTTCATATAATTAAAAAAGCACTCCTTATCATTTGTATACTACACACACACATATATACATATATATGTATATAAGTGTAAAACATAATCTTTCCTAAAAGAAAGAAAAATAAAAACTTCACTAATTTTCTACAACGATTCACTAATTGATATAAAAGGGTCACTAATTCGATTTGTTTATAGAATTAGTGATGATTAAAACGAATTAGTAAAAGTGTTATAGGAGAGAGTGTAAGTGTTCAAAAGGAGTATTTTTTGTATTTCCATGGGGTAAGGAAAACAAATTGACTAAAATGGGAGATGAAAAAGGAAAAAGAGAGAATATATTTTTTTTTGATTAAAATACATTAAAAAAGGGTATTCGTGGGAGGAGTGTATCAAAAGTGGTACACCTCAAGGTGTACCATATAATTTCTCGATTATTATGGACTATACTTCCAATACTTATTATGTTTTGGTGAAGTTACAATACTTCAATGCATCAATTGGTCAATCTCGGGAACCCTGACCCCGAGCACCCCCATTGAATATATAATTATACAAGAAGTAATAAAATTATGATTGCTTCCTAACATTATACCTTCAATTAAAAGTACAAACACTTTCCAATAAGTGTAATGACAGACCTCGTTATACGTAACAACGGTAAGGAGAACCTGTGACAGATCTTATAAGTTGCTATGGATAGGAGAACTGTGGTCATGGATATGAGAAACGTTTTCGGTTATAGTTGTGAAGAGATAATATTAAAAACATATAGGATGGTCCGGGTTCATCTGAAGACTCATACAACTTACAGAGCTACTCTTTTTAGACGGGTAAATCAGCTCACACAACTAATGCATACCCATACAATGTTGCTTCCAGTTTACAAGCGTGATAACACCGCCATAGATGTTTTCAAATCTCTGTTGTAATTCGGATGTCAGTAGGGAGGGCTAATCATAGTCCGTCGTCACATATATGTGACCCAGGTTCTCCAAGACGTCGTGAGGAATAACAAGGTCTGTCATCACAGATAGTAGAAAATGTTGTCTAATTTTTTGGCAAATGGAACAAGCTTGAATTAAGTAGAAGTTAAATGTTGTACCACTGGTATGTTGTCACTGATATTATGGATGATGTTACATATAAATTTGTACATGACCTCATATCTGTCATGACAGCTTATGGTATCGCGAAAATTATTTTCATAACAATGCTAGGTGTGTTATATACCATTATTCAATGTGGATGTTTCATCTCATTTACATGCTAACTTATTACAATTAAAGGAGTAACTTGTTGATACTTACTATAATACGTTTGCATAGATATGCATGTATCTATACCTATGGATGTACTATAAATAGAGGTTATTCCTCCTTGTATTATACACACCAATGAGAAGTAATAAGAAGAGCTCATATTCTCCCCTATATCTTGTCTACTATCTTGTGTTCTCTATTCTTCTTTACTTTGATTCGCTTAGATTTATAACAAGGTGTATACTGTATAATAATGAGCACGCCCAATTATTTTGCAATGACAGCTTATTTACTCTTTTTTGTATTCAATTCTTTCTTTCCTCCCTCGTTATAGATCGATAAAAATAAGCATGTGATGATGGATTGAGTGATCCATGGGCTCTTTAAATTAAGTCCATAGAAACCCATAGGCCATAGGATATCTTTGAAGTCCAATTGCATAAAACATAAAACTATTCTTCTTTTTTCCCATACGTTCAACTAGCGACCCCTACTAACTCGTCTAGGGATTTACATTAGTTGTTGTCCTTTCCTTCAATCCTCAACGTGACACTGAAACCCAAACACTAAACACTTCATCATGTCGAACACTTACGAGAACACCGAAATTTGTATATCTCATACGCCACAGAAGACGCCTATTGTACAATTCTTGGAAGAACTTTGTGATGACTACAATATCAGCACTAGGACGGGGAGTTCTAGCAAGATTAAAAGAAGTCCTGATACAAAGGTCTTTACCCCGATTCAAACAGCCCCAACGAGATCGAAGGTGATGAAGACAACACTGGTGGATCCAAGTGATGAAGACAACACTGCAAACGCTGAGGTGGGTGCTAGGTTTTCTTGTTTTGTTTTTCCTTTCATATTTGACTTTGACCTAAAACAATAATTATTATTTTTTCGGCAAATTAATGATGGAGTTCATTAAAGCATTAAATATAGACTAGCGAGGAATTTTTGAATCTTCGAAACGAATTAGAGGTAGAAGGAGTGAAAAAAAAAAGTGCGATGTACAAGAGGGTAAAATAGCAGTGCAAGTATTAGGGTGCTCACAACTCGTGATGTAGCAAAACAAGTTGTAGAACAACTAATTATAAAGCTAATACAGACTATACTATATTATTGATTATTTTCCATGAGATTTGTTTCACTAAACAGCTTCTCCCTTGTGTGACAGAATTATCGTTCATCTGAAGCTACGCAGGCCTTTGAAAGGCCATGCACGGGCAACTATGAATACAGTTTGCACATAAAGCAAATGATTGTTTCCCTTTGTCATTATTTCTGTGTCACAACACTTGAATCCCCAACTTCTCAACAAGCTACTCAGGTCCGCTGTCCAATTAAAAAAACCCCAATGAAAATAAATGCCAACCAAAAAACACCTACCTCTAGTCCACGCAAGAGGAGGCAAACCGTGGTTTGTAGCAGTAAGGCCAACGCTCAGGTGGATATGTTTTTCATTATTGTATCCTATCTTCAATTGTCTTTCAAATGCAGAGTGATAACACGCTTGTCTTTTAACATGCTTGTCATATCAACATTTCTTTCATTGAAGGACCCAAAAAGAGTGGTTCGAAGTCTTAATTCATCAATGAATGAAGTCTTAACAACGGACCAATGTATATCTGCGACGCATAAAAGCCCTGGAAGCACGTCCAACACGCGGCTTCCACTTTGCAAGCAAGAAAAGGAAGACCTGCAGGTCAAATCGTACCTCTTGATAGTGTTTTACTAGTTTTTGTTTTCAATTATATATACTACTTTTCTTTTTTTATATTTACTCCATTTATATTACATACACAGAATTTATTTAACAATGAACAAACGAAGGGAAGTGGCCATAATAAATTCACATGCAGTTGTGGACATTGACACAACGCGCTTATTGTACCAGTCTTGGAAAAACTTTGTGTAGCATATGAAGTTATTACAAGTCCTGATACAAAGGTCTTTACCCCCATCCAAACAGCCTCAACGAGAACAAAGCTTATGGATTTATCTCCTACGTCAAGTGCCAACACTAGGATGTCTACACTGGTGGATCCAAGTGATGATAATAAGAACAATGCCAACACTAAAGTGGGTGTTATGTTACCTCTTTTTCTATTTTTGCCTTTCAATTTGAAATTGTGTTGAATTTTTTTTCCCAGCGAATTAAGGAGGTAAGTATCTTGAGAGGGCTTCTCTGGTATATAAAGCCTGAGCTAGTAGTGCACTATAACGGATGTAATAATAGTCCTGTCGCTGCTACGCACAATAATAAAGTCCTTTTGTGTCTTGATCAAATTTGTGTGCATTTCATTTATTATAGGTCCACGCAGAGGCACAAAAGTACCACGATATTCAACGTGGTTTTCGTCAAGATGTTCCGTATTTGAATAAGTCGGAACACTTTGCATGCTACAAAGTCGTATATTCTGAGAATGATGATAACATAGCCTACGACGTCTCCTTCGGCATGGAATGTCAAAGTCTGACATATGCACAGGCGGTACCATTTTTGCCTAATCAGCATCTGGATGGTTTGGTACGCGTAGTTTATTCTATATATTGTGTTCACTTTTCAATATTGCAATAATACACACAATATGTAACTTATCATACCCCTATTTCAGTGCATAGATTTGTATCTGTGGCATTTGCATAAAGCGAGTAAGAACCCGGATGGAAAGAGATATGTTGTTACTAATTTGCAGGTGACTTATATTTAAACAAGTCGATTTCATGTGTAATTAGCATTGGTTGCACCTCCTAACACACTTGATTCCACTGATCTAGGCATTGGCTTGCGACACCTAAAGAATGTAAGCTGCTTAATAGTAAGGTTGAGTGGAAAGATTGCTTGCGAGCTGAAACTTTAAAGGAGGTGTGTATATAAACCATCATAATATGTTTGAAATATTAGCGATTATCAAATGAAACTAATTGTATTTAATTTCAGGGAAAGGTTTATTTTCCTCTATGTTGGACTGAGAAGAGTCGTTGGTTTCTTGTTGTGGTGGACTTTGACAAGAAGATAACATATTACTTAGACTCATTGCAATCAGCTGTTGGAAATGACACCGTGAATATGAAAGAATTGGTACGTTACTTATTCAACTTTAAAGTGGTTGTTTCATACACTGTGTGCACTATATATCTGGTAACATTGTGCAATTTTGCACAGTTGGGGCGTGTGGTCAGCAATATTTTGAAAAACCACGATCGATATGGTGAACTTGACAGCCTATTTTATAAATGGCAGGAGTTCAAGGATGTGGCGTTGCCTTTAAAGATACAACCGCATGTGTACGTGTCAATTGAGCCTTGTCCGTCAGTGTTTGTTTGTTTCTCTTGATATAATTTCATGTACACGTGATGTGGTGCAAGTTCGACAGTGGTATTTACGTACTGAAGTATTGTGAAGAAGCAGACCTTGAGAATTTTCAAAATTTGGTATTTACAGTAAGCTCTATTATATAATTATATGTTCGAATAAAGCGCATTTTGATGTTGTTGATGTGGTCATGACTTAGATTTATTCTTTCCAGCCGGAGCAAATGCGCATCGAACGGTACAAAATCTTGGCGAAGTTGTTGACAACCTATCATAGTGCGCGAGCTGTGCGATCAATTTTGTGGTAGCTTTTACCTTGGGACACATATGTGTCATCAGAACTAGTAATCATTACTCAGAATTGAACTATATTTAGTGAGTTTTGTTTATTTGGACGTTGTTTTTTGACAGCCTATGTCATTATTGTTTGGATGTTTCAAATCACTTCACAAATATTGTATTGCACCATATTCAGCAAACCGTTTGATTTATTTATCGTTTGTTAATATAGCTAGTTTGATATATATTGTGTTGGAAATTCAACAAGCGATTTGGCAAACAAAAACTACCGTTAAAACGGACGTTATTCGAGTCCTGGGATCCGTTATGACGGATAATAGAAAATGTCGTCCTCAGTATTTGGCAAACAAAAACAACTGTTAAAACGGACGTTGTTCGAGTCCCTACAGATCGGCTATCGGTCACGACCGCTAGTTGTCGTTCGATGTAATGTAATGAGCTAAACCATATCAGTGACAACATTTGCTACTATCTGTGAGAACCGGGGTCACATATATGAGCTTTATCATAGAACCGTGACGATAGACAATAATAGCCGTCCCTACTGACATTGGGCTTACAACAGAGATTTGAATATAATCGCATCAAATGAATAGATTTGACTTATAGGTATAAAATCTTATCTTTGATTCATGAAAATAAATCTTTCATGAATTGTCTACTGTTTTCCGGTTTTCCCAATACATGTGGTAACGCATTTCAACTTCTGTCATCACGGTAGACAATTTGGTTAAGCTCATACCGGTGACGACAGTTTTAATATCTGTGAAGACAGACTTTGTGCTTGGGATGTTTTTTTTCAGTTCATCCCCTTGGTTATTTTTGATATGGTGACGTATAATTGTCCATCACTGAATATTGACCTAAGACAAACACCTAAATTAAATATATGAAATGGGGTGGGCCGGGGTTTGATTGAAAATAAGAACCTGAAAGATAATTTGGTAGACCCTAAGAAGACGAGTAAATTTGATACCCCCTAAATAGGGTTAAAAATACCCTTGTTTCTATCATTTGCCCAACATCTGTAGTAACGGATTCAAAATACATGTACTCTGCGCTGGGCCGGGAGCGATGAAGAGAGGAGAGTGGGCCGTAGGGGAGTACAAAAAAAATTAACATAGAAGTGCTTGCAGATGTTCGTTATATGCCTTCAGCCTATATATGTATAATAGTAAACCATAATTCTCTCTTAATCACCAGTTCACCACCCTCTTTATTAGAGCTTTGGCGCGGTTAGTTGGTTGTTTTTCTTTCTTCGGTGCCTCCTTTACCCCACTGAGTGAATTCCATACTATAAACCTCCTTCACGTGCCCACAAAAATTAAGGTAGTTGATCTCGTTCCTTATTATATTGCTGCTGCTTCCTATCTACGTTATCATCGTCATCATGTCTTTACTGTTCGAATCCTAATTACCCATCATTGTTCAAAATTACGGTTTGAGTGTATTTTTGTGCATGTGATTGTGTATGTGTGTAAGATTTGCCAACTGACATTTACCATTGAATGTCCAATATCACTCACTGATCACGGTTAATGTTAGTCAATGGCAGAAGGAGAGCAGAAGAAATGGCCGGCAATAGGGATTGATCTTGGGATGACATACTCATGCGTAGGGATATGGCAACCCCAACAGAGATGTTTTGAGATCATTGCTAATGATTTAGGAAACCGTACTACGCCTTCTTGGGTCGCTTTTAACGAAAACCAACGCCTCATTGGCGAGGCTGCCAAGAACCAGGCTGCTGTTAACACTTACAATACTATATATGGTTTGTTTTTCTGACCTTCCGATCTATTTCACTTGTTTTGCTGATGTTATAATTGTTGTTCTTCATAGTTTTTATTATGTACGTTCGCTTAGATAAATGATGCTTGCATTGTCGAACGTGTTGTAGTTACTCTTTTTTTTTCTTTTTCTCCAAAGACATAAGTTACCGGACTTGGACAAGTTTCAAGTTTTGTTTCAACAGACCTATAAGGCTGTGAATGTTGAATTTGGAAGAAAACAATCCTGGTTTATACATATTGTATTATGTTGTTCGTTTAGAAGAAAAAGAACAGCCAACACGAGTTTTCTTGTACTTATGTTTTGGTGAGAAATGAACTTATATTGAAAAGGAAACACTGCCCATGATAAAGAGTTTTCTTGTACTTTGCATATACTTCGCGACTTCTCAATAGTGTGCATTTTACTTCGCATTCATCATCGGTGAAGACTAACATGAACATGGCAGATATCAAAGTAACTAACGTAAAATGAGTAAATTATCCCATTCATATACGAGATGCGCCTAAGAGTAATAGCCTGTCTTACACCAATCTGCCAAGCTGATTATGCATATGGTAATCACTACAAAACTAATACAGTACAATCGGTGTGTGCTTGCATGTGTGATGCAAGTGTACCTGTGTACATGTGTGTTCGTTTTGTGACTGAGTTCTTTTCCCCATGTGTGCAGGTGTTTCAAAATTTCATTTATATCCATATTAGCCGACCCCAATTAGTTGTTAGAAATAATGTAGAAAAATCTTTTAATATCTAGTAAGGCTAGTGTAGACGCCCGGGCCCCGTCGCCTAATGGGAGATCATTAATCCCCGTTCGGTTCTAGGTAAACCCAGTTGTCCACCGCGTAGGTAGGTTTGAATGCTGATGTTTAGAGTCGCCACCAATTATATTTAAGTATAATATACTATTAGGAAAACAATTGGAAAACCCTTTTTGATATTATTTGCCTTATTATGGCTAGGTGATATTTGTACAGGAATGTAAAGAAATGCCACTTACTTATT
>ONZK01000662.1:23473-34955 GCA_900322385.1 Pharnaceum exiguum
ACAACAACAACAACAACAACAATCGAGTGTATCCCCATTAGATGGGGGTGCTCGGGGTCGGGATGTACGCAACCATACCCCTGTTTAAGAAAACAGAGAGGTTGTTTCCGAGATTGATCCATTGCTGCATTAAAGTACTCACTTCCAACAACTTCACCAAAATAAGAAGTGCTGGAAAAAAAAAAAAAGGTTTTCATAGCCATTTTGCTATAGTCCATAATCACACTCATTACTGCAATTACTGCCACGGTCCTACTGTCCTAGAGAGTGTAGCTCGCATTTCTTCTTCTCAAAGGGTAGTTCATCTCCAAAATTTTAAACATATGCTTCACAAAGATCAAAGATGGTGTAAGATCACATTCACACAGTTAAGCTCCAAGAGTAAAACTATAGATGCTTAAAAGTTAAAACTTTAAGAGCAGGACCATGATAACTGAACCGTCCCACCAGCTACACCCAGAGGCTTCATTCCAGAGAATGAGTTCAGCTCTGCTACCAATCTGCCACAAGTCAACAACCACATACAGCATCACCAAACTGTACTCAACATCAAAACATGCAGCGCAAACCACCAACTTTTGTGCAGCAACACAACCGTTGACACGCAGAAAACGAACCTCTCCTTTTACAATCTATGCAATCAACCACTCATCAAATCATGCATTACATGATAACTAGAGGCAACACTTGTACAAATAATTCCGACCAACTGATGTTTCTCGTCTCACGCACCTCCTAAAAACCTGAATATAACCGATGAACAAAATAAACAACACCCTCCCTCACTAAACCCACAACAAAGAAACAGAAAAAGCCTAAACTCCAACTCAAAACATATTACCATTGGAGAAGAAGCATTTCATAAAGTTGCCAAAATGCGCTACTTCCGAAATTCACCTATCCTGCTTTCAAAATCTAATTTGGTTGTCCTAAAAATAATGTCACATTCCATTTATCTTTCAATATTCAGTTATCATTATAATAATAAAAAAATAAAATCAGCTTTCATAATGCTACTACCTAGATTATATACTGGAACCAAGGATCACAATTAACACAAATTGACCTAACTAAGCCAAAAGCAAAAAGGGAAGTAACAGAAATTAATAAGCAAGCAGATTCAGAAGAATGACAAAATTACAAGGAATTATGAAAAACACTGAAACAAAAAGTATTTGAAAAGCAGAAACTTGGGATTTTGATACCAAAGCTAGTGGGTGGCATGAGACTAGTGAGAGTGCCAACGACAAACGACAGAAAGTGCTGGCTATAGCTTTGCCAGAGAATTCCTCATATCGGCTAAAACCTCTTAAATCCTGTAATGAGAAAACCAATTCAATCACTTTGTACGTCACGCCTTGTAGTGTCATGTTGGGGGAATTGGATAAAGTTAGTCTCTACATTCACTCTCAACTCTCACCACCTTCCTTCTCTTGACAATTCCAAGACCAGACCAATAGAGTGAAAAGTAATACTGTAAAAAAAACTTAAGTTAAAACTTAAAACTTGTCAAATGCTTTTGGGATACCACCTTGCGACTTTATGAATATGTCTAGTAAATAGACTAGCCGTCTACAGTCCACGCCCCATCAAAATTAACATTAATTATTCAAAAAGAAAAAATAACAAAGATAAATATTGGCGTCTGCTTCAGTCGGTCTAATAATAATTTTTTTTAAAAAGATCGATAATAGCGGTCGGTTGATAATGCCTTATATATACCTCAATCGGCAGCTCAGCTTATACTAATCAAAATTTGACCCCTCTCGTCTCGGCAGTCGGCATCATTATTTATTTTGGCAAATTGGTTATCTCTTCAGACAAAGGTAAGTTCTCTAATTAAAATTCGTATAACTGTAAGGCTAATCATGACCAAGTGAACAATATGGAGAGTATGAGCAGGCTAGTTAAATGTAAGACTAATCATGATCAAGTGAGCAATAATGCGGTATTGTTAAGATCAGACAGATCTTATTCAAGAGTTGCGACTATTACTAAGAACAAATCAACTACGACTTCCACAGAACACATCTACAAGGCCGGAGAAAAACGAAAGAGGAAAGAAGTGACTTTTGTAAGAAAGAAACACTGTGATGTGACCTACGAGTTTGGGACCGACGATATTATAATGGAAATCATGCTGAGGGTTCCTTGGTCAACAATTAGTCGCTTCAAGACAGTGTGTAAGAGGTGGTTAGAATTCCTATCTAATCCTGTATTCATGGCTAGATATTTGAACAAAAACCCTTTTCTCTTGGGATTTTCCTATGAGGAAATCGACGAAAATCAACAAATCCTTACAAAAGCCAAATTTGTATCTTTAGCTCCAGCCGTTAATTGTTGCCCGCAATATTGTGATTCCCTAAAAAATAACATTGAAGCGTCAACTACTCAAATGTACTATTTTCGTTGTTTGCCCAAATCATCGGAAAAAAAGTTGAAACAAAAGTTATACCAGGCCAAAGATTTGAATCTATGCTCTTGTAATGGGATATTACTTCGGCTTCATGCTCGGGAATCATCTGTCATCATGTCGTTGCATAATCCTTTCTCCGGACAATCTGTCTTCTTACCTAGACCGCCTCTCGTTAAGTTATGTAATACCGAAGTTATTTCATACGGATTAGCCATTAATATCTCATCTGGCCAAAGCCCCCTTTTAGAGGCCGTTGAGGTGATTAAAACGGTAAGGAATTGTTTGCAAGTTAATACATTTTCATCAAAGAGTTGCTCATGGGAATCAAAGGTGCACAATCCAGAGCCATTTCTTATTGGTGACTATTGTTTATCGCGGCGAGGAATTTCTTTGCATGGAGTAATTTATTGGCTCGTGACTCCTTCGGGTGTCCTGGCTTATAGTGTTGAGAGCAATTCGTTTTCTTTTGACTTGCTTAACATACCTGGAGATCCAGTCGGTTATAAGTGCTTCTGCAGATACAAAAAACCTTTTAATTGTGCCGAAGCCGATTCGATGATATGTAGGTGTACTTGCATGTGCAGATACTTGGGACATTCACAAGGGCGCCTATGTTATATTAGAGTCATTGGGGAATCCGAAATATTAATGTGGGTTGTTGATAGTGGCAAATGGTCTCATGCAAGGCGTTTTATGCTTCATGGCTTGCCAGGCCCTCTATCATATGGTAGAATAGTGAGTGTTGATCCACAGGACTGTCATGTTTTGCACATCAGAATCAAGTCTAAGATATACTCTTACCATGTGGAGCTACATGAGTTAAAGGAGATTCACACCATTGTATTGAAAAATACTGACAGAGATTCTTACGTCGACGGTGAATATGGAAGTATTACCCCCATCTTTCATTATGAAGCACCAGCACTTCCACCTTCACTTGCGGCCCAGAGTTGCTTTGATTCTATATTTGGAGGCTCCTTGTGTCGTAAGGGTAATTAGATTCTTGTCTTCTGGTTCTTTTTTTTTTTTAAATATGGATGAGATTAATTTTCATATAAACAGTGTTCCCTTTTCTTTTGACAGGTCTTTGAATGCACCCCTCCTCTGTTTGTGTTTTTGACGCTATGTGACTTATCTCTGTTTTACTGTTTCATGCAGATACATGTTGGGGTGATGTACACATGAATGTTATGATATGTCCTGATGCTCATCTACATGCACTAACCGACTCTTCAGTACATTGTGATGTTGCTCCAGGAAATGAACGACAGAACTGGCTTGAAAGTAAGACATTAGTTTCTCTTCTCCCTCTTACAAATTGTATTCCCTTTGCTTCATCACAAAGGCGAGGCACTGAGGAAGAAGCATTTATTATTGAGTGAATTGGTAATGTAAAATTGTGAAGTTGAACATAAATGGACATCAATGCCTTGATTCAAATATCTTATGCTGCTGGATGCCAAAATGAAAAAATAAAGCGTTGGGAGTTAAGTATTTGATATTGCATTAGTATTATATAAGTGGCTTTATTTTGTGAAGTCACGCTAGTTGATTTAGAGGCCTCGTATAGATAATTAGATGGAGTATTTTTCCCGAAAAGAGTGTGTCCCGAACTCTATGTCCCACTTTTTATATCCTCAGTGAACATCACATAGTCTTCTGTATGCTTGTGTCTGCACTCTGCTGGATATCTTACATATGTGACCGAGTATGTGAGTGAAATGGGGAGAGGCATTTGTGCCCACAATGAGTCCGCAACATTGTTTTTTTTTTCTTGATGAGATTGTGGGCCCTTTGTTCCGCTTTTCCTTCCTAGAAGGCTAGAATGGAGCCCGGATCTTCTCAAGTGCATACGGTCCTCTAGTGTCCATTACTGTGAGAGAGGGGGTGTATTATTTTAATCAAAAGGAAAAAAATACAAATCCTCTCCCTCACAAACCTGCTGTACTGGAAGGCTTCTCACTGGAGAAGATCCTTACTCGCTAGAATGCTATGTTGTTGCCAGTCTTCAGTAAAAGTGAAAGATATATCCCCCCTCCCCCTGCCACCAACAAGTTGTGTAGTGACTTGTGAGCCCTTAGGAGGCTATGTGTACTCTTTTGAGTGATTAAACTCTTTAAGGACAACAAAAGCATTTTTATTTGAATGATCAAGGGAAGAGTACTCCACTCCGAAGAGTTTTTGGGAATTTTTCTAGTTTTCATACGTATGAATTTATATGTTGCTGCTCATTGGGTTCCTCAGGTTAGGTTTAATGCTTGATTGATTTAGTTTCATTTCATTTGTTTTGTCAGTGTGTTCTTACCATTATCTAATTGTAATCGAGAAATTCTTGCTGACACTTTCTAATTTGTGCTATATTCTTTTTAAAAGGTTTCATTGCCGACGATGATCGGATCCACACTGAATCGTATGCGTGGGAGAGTGAATATGTTACCATATTATAGGCACAAAGAGGTTCTCATACACTAAGTTGGTCATTCTGTAAACAGTAAATCGGGGTAAGGCTGCGTACATCATGCTCCCTCAATACCCCATCTCAGTACCCCATCCATGTGGATGCACGGTTGTATACTTGTTCTATTAACTAGTTGGGCAACTAGAAACTTATTCACTCAATAATTTTGTATGTTGATTGTTGTATTTTGAAGAAGTTGTGATTGTATCTATAGTTAATTGGGGCAACTCTTTCAAAGAGCATTACTTTTTGACCGTTGTATTTATCAGGCCCCAACAAGGACAACCACAATGTAAAGTAATTTCAAGTGCAATCCTTAAAACAGCTATTAAAGGCCAATTCATTCGCAGTTTCACAAGATTTGTACTGCGTTCCGTGTTATTTGTCTCCACGTTGGGCTTTGTTCTTTGCCGGTGTTGGCTACATTATTGTCCTATATATTTGTGGATTAAGAGTTAGAATACGGTGGCAGATTGTGACTGATGGTGACAGGATCTGGCTGATAGAGAATATATGCTCCACTGTAAAAGTTGTTCATCAAAGGGTTGGGTTACCTTTAGCAACTTTACATTTTAAGCCTTCTTACCTTTTAGTTATTTCTAGAGAAAGAGTGGAGACACCGAAGAGAATGGGATATAATTAATTAATTAATTACAACGTCCTCCCTCAATAGATGTTTTAATGGCCCAAACTCCATTACATTGCCCTTCCCTTCTATCACTTTTATCTTACATTTCTAATTGTTTCTGTCACACCTAATTACGGAAAGTCATTACCAACATGGGGTATGGTATACTGTCTAATTAGAGACATGGAAACGAATTTTCCTTTCCAGAATTGTTTATTTGATGGATATGTGGATGTTTTTAAACATCAATTTCATCTTCAGACATCTGTGTGCAGATGCTCAGTATAAGTAGTGGATATCCTTTACAAATACTGAAGCTTCCGGGAAAAAAATTGGCAGCTGGTGGGTGTTCTCACTCAAAAACTGGAAAAGCGAAGGCCCTGAAGGCGGTTTTTGTAAAACTTATAAGGGTAATCAAATGAATAACATGCTCTTAATGTGAATGAAATGTGGAGAAGAAAGTTGGGAAAGTTTATTGTGATTTAATTTCTCAAATCTTATTGTGTGTACAATGACCTCTATATATAGAGTATCATAACACTATGCTAACTGCTCTACAAAAAAAAACACTATGCTAACTGATGCTAAGATGTGGACGATCTAAAGGCTGCTTTCCTTGTAGAGTTCTTTCCTTCTGCCAAAACAGCTGAGTTTCAAGGCAAGATCACAAGTTTTCAACAAGGAGATGATGAGAGTTTCCGCAGTTGTTGGGAGACATTTATACCCACACCATGGTTTCGCTAAGCTATTCTTGATCCGTACATTTTATTAAGCGTTGAGTCCATCCTCACAGTCACAGTTGACTCATCTGCTGGTGGTTCTCTTATGTTCAAATCCGCTGACGAAGCCTATGATCTTTTTGAAAAGATGGCTTGTAGCCAACATCAATGGTCAAGCGTGAGGGCACATCCCAAGAAGACCAGGGGTAAATATAAGGTTGATGCATTGAGCATCTTGAATGCCAAGTTTGATTCTTTGTCACAGAAACTTGATCGTTTGAGTGTGAACGCCAACGGTATTTCTTGTGTTTCTTGTGAGATATGTAGAGTTGCTGATCATCCTGTTGCTGAGTGTTTGTTAGTGCAAGACCTGTCCATAAGTAACTTCAATCAAAGGAATTATCCCTTCTGTATTACTTACAATCCAGGTTGGAGGAATCATCTTAACTTCTCTTGCCGAAACAATGTGAACGTCGCCCAGCCTCAAAACAATTTCAGGGCACCTGATTTTCAATAAAGGCCATTTAATCCTACGCCTCCTCCTCAAAAGTCAAATTTAGAGAGCATGATGGTTTTAATAGCTGCACAACTCAAGCAAAATGAAAGTGTTAATGAGGCCATCAAGAACTTGAACTCTAAAGTTGATGCTCTTACTACCCATAACAAGATACTCGAGAATCACATAACACAACAAGCTAGTATCCATGAGACAACTTGGTATTCTTCCTGCACAACCTGAAAATCCTAGGGAGCAATGTAATTAATGTTGTGAGTTTGAGATGTGGCAAGCAATTAGAGGAACCTGTGAAGAAGACTAAAGTTGATAGACCGATTGCAGTTGGTGTTGAGAAGCCGCAAGAAGATGATCGTGTGCCATCACAAGTGGAGACACTGGAGGAAGAGCCCAACTATGTTGCCCCTGCACCTTACAAGCCACATTTACCATTTCCACAAAGTTTGCAAAGGCTAAGCTTTATCAACAGTTTGGGAAATTTTTGGAGGTTCTGAAAAAGTTGTATTTGTTTCCTCCCATTCAAGAGTTAGAATTTGTTATTACTTGATTGTCTAGATAATTAGTTTTTTGATATATTTGGGCTTAACTACCGTTCCCTAGGAATTCGACCCGTATTTGCATTGTTTACTACAACTACGCTGTGCACTTGCGAATTATTACTATCATAAACACAATAACCAGAGGTGGATCAGCAAGTGTCAGGGCACTTGCCCCAATCAGCAGCAGTGAGAGATTAAAGCAAGGACTTAGCATGAAGTTGCATGCCATAAGATATATAGTGTCCCACGAATGTAACGGAGTGTACGTTTAAAAGCCTGTAAATGAGACTCACATGGATAATGCATGAAGAGGCAGACTTGTTGGACAACATATGAAATGTCTAGACGAGTGAAAGTTAAATACTGAAGTGCTCCAACAAGACTACGAAACACATAAGGATCTGCCACATGTTTACCATCTGAATAGCTTTTCAACGCTTTAAAGTGTGAGAAAGAAACGTCGAAATTGTCTTTGCTGACGCTTACTATAGTGTCCAGAGCTTATGCGACGCCTAAAAGTGTGGAAAAACCATCTTTAGACGCATTTTAACGACGATTTTTCGTAGTACCACACTGGGTTGATTTTCCAAAAGGCTTAAGCAGCGGTGGCGATCGACCCCTACTGTTGTGACTTTGATGTTCCCCGTGATGGCTCCGTTTTTCCCTGTGATGTGGATAGTAGATCGGGAAGTATTTTGAAAGAGGGGGTCAACCGGGAATTATTTTTTAAAAAAATATTTTGTGAGCACCCGTTTTCATACATGAGACTGTATAAAAGGAGTCATTATTGTGTGGTCGAGGGGTCATTATTGTTTAGTCGAGGGGTCATTATTGTTTAGGCGATGGGTCATTAGTACCCAGTCTCATATATGAAATGGATTCACTCAATTTTTTGTGTCATTTTTGTTAACAACTTTACTTTTCATTTGGGAAAAGACTCAAACTCTTAGGCTGCTCTCAAAAAAAAAAACGTAGGCTGTGTTTTGTTTGTCGGTATTATTTCAGTTTAGTTTTTTTAGCTCAATTCATTTTTTTCAGTTCAGTTCGAGAGTTTGTCAGTTCTTTTATCGATAGTTATAACTTTTAACCACATTCAGTGTTTTTCAGATCAATTCGGTTTAGTTTTTTTTTTAGTTCAGTTTAGATCATTTTTTTTAGTTAGTTTCATTTTCATTTTATATCTTTAAAGTGTGAGAAAGAAACAAAGCCTTATACTACCATATTAAGTTTCCTTTGTTTTGTAGTATACACCCAAACCAATAATGCGGGGCCAAAGTATATAAGATTTTGTGATAGTATGAGCAATCTTGTGACTTAATTATAAGCGATAATAATTTTTTATGAAAAATTTGTACAAAACTCCCCCGGTTTTTCCCAAGTTTATACCCAACTCTCTTTAATCTTTTTTTTTTAAGAAACTCCCTTACTTTTTTTTTTGTAAACACATAGTTTTGACCGAAAAAAATTTTTTGTGCCCAAAATACCCTTGGACATGCCACGTACATACCTATTCCCCTTCCCCTTTATTTTCATTTCCCTCCTAACTAATCCCCCTTCCCCCTCAATTTTCCCTTTCTTTTTTTTCTTTTTACAACCCACGTAGACACCCCCCTCCCCCCGACCAAAGCCATTTCTCCTTTCCTTTTCTCTTCAAAACACATCAGACTTCTCCTTTTCTCTGTCTCTCTCCTTCGTTCACATCAAAAAAAAATCTTTTTATTTATTCCTTTAACTTCTCATTCACTCCTTTATGTCAGCCTAACTGCCAACTAATTGTTCAGAAGAATCTTCCACCATCAGCACAGGTAATCTCCATTTCATTTCATTTTTTTCTTTCGGTTTTTTGGCTGATGTGGTCCCCTATTGTTGTCACTCCAAACAATCAAGAACACCATGCTATTTAACTTCTAAACTACTACTTAATAATCAAACTTTTATATTTTCTGAACCCTAATTAATCTAATGGAGTTTTATGTTAACCCTAATTTTTAATTAACCCAAAATCGACAATGTGCTTATAGGATGAAGGAATCATGTTAATTAATTAGTATGGAATGATTAGTTTGATGTGCATGTACAGCTTCTGGAATTATTTTAGTTTAATCTGAATAAGAATTAGTAGTTAATTGAAGTGGTGGCCACAGTTTCAATTTTTAATTTCAATTTGATTGTTGTTTTTTTTTCATTTTTTATTATTAGGTTGCAATGGTCATTGTAATGTAATATTACAAGTCATTAGTGTATGAATTGTTAATTCAAGTGTCAGAAAGGGAAATGATTTAAAATGTTGGTGTTGTTGATTTTTGTGTAGGATGTCTAATAAAGGCAATAAAAAAAAGTGTTTTGAGGAATTTGGAATAAGAATATGGCATAGGGGAAATTTTGTCGAAAGTAATCCAAGGAAAAAAAGAAAGAAAAAAGTTGACTATATATGTTGGGGCATGATGGAATTGAAGATGCAGCTGCTAGTAGATGAATTTTCTTACTTTGACTTGCCTAAATATGCTAATGAGCTTAATTATCAGCCAGACAAAGTCTCTTTTGTTTATCAGAGGCCTAAGTTTGATTTATTAAGGGGAATGAAAGTGATAGAAAGTGATGTAGACATCTTAGAGTTTGTTAGCACAAGGGATAATCATGGTATGACCGACCTATATATGGTCCCTACTCGGTGTGTTGATAAAAAATGGATAAACTCTTCTGAGGTAACCCTACTTCCTGTTCCAAATCAGGCACAAAAGCTACAGCCTCGCAGATCTAAAAACGTCTAACTTTCTCACACTTCACAAGCTCCACAAGCTCCTCCTACCTACCACACTGAAGCTCAACATACCTGCAGCAATGAAGAGGCAGAGGTAGAGTCTGAATCTGGTGACAATGAATCTGACAGTGACTTCATTGTTGATAAAGCCGTGTTGATTGATGGTGACTTTGATGATGTGCATGATGAAGATGTGTTTGTAGATAATGTGGATAATGATATTGGTGAGCAAGTAAGGAGAGATGTTGGTAGATTAGTGCATACTTATGAGCCTAGGTGTGAGGAGAATGTTGATGATGTTGTCTTGGAAGATGATGAAGACTTAGATGCTCATTCCGATTTGGAGAGCCTTCATGGATCTGATGAGGAAGATGTCTCCCCTCCAGTTTTCAACCCCAAGGTAGATTTATGTAAACCTATTACATTGGTTGGGGGATTGTTGTTTCCAACTTGTGATGATTTCAGGAAGGCAATGAGATATTATGCTATAGAAACTGGATTTGACTATTATTACTCACACAATGGTAAAGATAGGATCACACTTTGGTGTAAGAATAGGTGTGAGTGCCCATGGATAAAGGGTAAGGGGAAGAGGGGGAATTGCATTTGTCAAAAGAAAGATAGGTGTGTTTTCAAAATTCATGTTAGAAAAGTAAGGAATGAGGAATCCATTCAGATAAGGTCGCTTAGACTGCAGCATACTAATTGTCCATTTGCTGTAACTAACACTAAGATGACACCAGAGTATGGTGTGCTGTCGTAGGCACCCAAAAATAAAAACCTGTACTCTTAGGAACAACTATGTAGTAGTGAGAGTAAGGGATCGTTCCCACGATGAATGAATGTAAAATATTTTGTATTACGTGATGTAAATTGGGGGATTTTGTGTTTTGCAAGCGAATAATGAAAATACTAAATAATCAAATCAAATTAACGTAGTTGAGAATCAATAAGGAACAAACCTTAATCTTAGTCCACATCCACCATAGGGATCAAAGTATACTGATCATCGACAAATAATTAATCTATGTAAATAAATATTCAACGGGGAATGTTACACTCCACTATGGGAACGTTACTTCCTATCTCTCCTTATTAATAATTAAACAGAACACACGCGTTCTAGATAATCCTTTCTATCAAACAACCTAATTCAAGCGCCTTAGATTTAATCTGACAAAAGCATTAGAAACTAGAGAGATCGTTGAACTAGACAACACAAGCACAAGCGAAAGCATTTAGCCTAGACAAATGTTCTTCCTAAAACTTAATAATCTCCAATGCAGTAAACTATTAACCCCTAGTTGCTTCGTAGAATAGAGGGAACAAACAATTACGGATTTGATGTCTATTCTAGCAATAGATTATAACATGCAAATGACTAGTAGGCCTCCTAGCAATCACATATAACAATCATAGATATAAACATAGAAGAACACTTGATACA